>VMDR010001951.1:30096-105846 GCA_007922815.1 Macrotus californicus
TTTTATTTGTTAGTTCAGTTTGTTCATTAGATTCTACATATGAGTGAAATCATATGGTATTTGTCTTTCTCTGACTGGCTTATTTCACTTAGCATAATGTTCAGGTCCATCCATACTGTCCCAAAGGGTAAAATTTTCTTCTCTTTTTACAACCAAGTAGTATTATATTTGTATTACTCTTGATATTTAAATGTTAATTATGAAAACACAAATAAGAGGATGTTTCCATGCTATAGCAGGGATGAATCTTGAGGACGTTACACTAAGTGAAATAAGCCAATCACGAAAGACAAACAATGGATGAGTCTACTTATATGGGACATGTAGGTCATCAGACTCATAAGGACAGGAAGAATGGAGGTTACCAGGAAGTGGGAGGAGGGGGAGATGGGGAATTGCGAGCTAACAGGTACAGGGTTCAATTTTGTGAGCTGAAGAGAACTCAGTGTGACTATACTTAACACTGCTGAACTGTACACTTAAAAATGGTTAAGATGGTGAATTTTATGTTATGTATATTTTACCACAACTAGAAGTCTTTTTAAAAATAAGAGGGTATTTAAGATATAACTTTATATTTATTGTAATATTTACTTATTAGTTGTATAAACACCCCCCCCATAACTTGCAGCTTTGATTATCGAGAAGATGATCAAAAACTAGGACAATGCTACAAAGCTCCTGAAATTCGATTAGAATGGAGGCTTTCAGACCTAACTCAGAGTCTCTTTATTCTGACTTTACAAACAATTCCAGCAAACGTTAGTTACCTAATTTCTTAATCAATAGCATATATGAAACAGTTAGAAATGTGGGAAGAGGTATAGACAACTACAGGCAGGAAACCAACAGTAGAAAGAAGGAAAGGCAAATGCCAATAACCAAAAAAGCTTCCTCCACAAAAAAAGCATATTTAACAATTAAAATCACAGACCATCCTGCAATCAAATGCTATAGATGTAAATATCCCTACACAAGCAATAGCATCACTCAGCAAATATTTCTTAATCATCAGTTTTGTGCCAAGAATCCATCAGGGCACAAAAGTGTTGACTGTGACAGCAACAGCGTTTAGAAAGGGAGGATTGTGTCACCTACAATCTATTTACGAAGGCAGAGGAACATGTAATATAAGGACAGATGAGCAAAGTTTGGGCACTTTTAAGCTTAAACTTCAGTTATCTAGAAATTGTCCTTCGTAGAATATTTCATGTTTCCCAACAACCTGGGTCCAAATGGGACCCCTTTCCGTCATCGTGTGTTGTGTAGTGACTTATTCTGTCTCCACGGACATCGCCCACTCTGCTGCTTTCCTAAGCCAGCAGTTTGCAAGGTGCTTTCACCGAGCAGCAAGTGTGTTCATTCTGAAGGTATATTTGCTGCTTTTAAACATTTGCAACATTTTGTCTTGATTTTAGCCACGGTGCTTTCTTGGCTATGACTCTGTTTTACTTGGGTAATTATGCTAGATAGATGTGAGCTATAGAAAAAGCTGATATCAGACAGAAACAAAAAAGAGTGCTTGGTGCATCATCACTGCATGATGGTTAACTTGGGGGTGTTTACCCACTTTTCCAGGGGAGCTGTAAATGGTGGGAATTATCAATGTGTCATCTAGCAGTTTAATTACCACGCAAAGATTCAGAAATGAAACTGTGATTTCAGCCACTGAATTCAAAAGTAGAGACAACTGTGCAAAAAAAAAAGTGCTCGCATGGAATCCTGAGCATCATCCTCTCTGATGAGACCTAAGTAATTTTCTTTGGAGATAAAGTATTAAAATGCAGAAGCCTGAACGTTAAACATTATTTTGGGCATCATTGGCTTTGCTTGTTCCACTGTGCAGAGTGTTTCTGCAAACAAGACCAGGCCGGCTGGAGGGCTGAGGATACTCTGGGCAGTGCTGTGATATTCACCTTCACCATTAAAATACACGTGCAAACGCCCAGAGTTCCTGTCTTTTGAAATACCTGACCTTGACTGAATTTCAGCATTGTATAGTGACTGTAGCCCAGCCCACAACACTGCTTCTGCCATTAGTCCTGACGGCCAGTCTCATTAGAGGACTGTTCCAGGTGTGTGTGTGTGTGTGTGTGTGTGTGTGTATAGTGACTGTAGCCCAGCCCACAACACTGCTTCTGCCATTAGTCCTGACGGCCAGTCTCATTAGAGGACTGTTCCAGGTGTGTGTGTGTGTGTGTGTGTGTGTGTGTGTGTGTATGCATTTGAACTTGCCAGAATAGCTAGATCCCCTTTTAGGATTTCTAAATGCGATCATACATTTGAAAAGTTGTCATGTAAAAACACTTCATTCTTGATTAGGATGTGATACTGATTACATCTCTGTCTTAAGAAAAGTGATTTAAATACGCTTTTGTTGTTCTTTTTGTAGCTTCCTTCCGAAACTAACAGTGAACCAAACTATCTAGGTGCCTGCTCTGTTGATCCGAGCTGAATAATCAAACTCTATTTACAACAACTATAAATATTAAAGATATTTTTAATATTAATAAAGAAGCAAAGCAAATATTAGGAAAACATGGAAATTTAATTGTCTCAGAGAGCTCCGAAAGATGCTTAAAATTTAGACCTGAATTTCAGTTGCTTTGCATTCTAAATTAAGTTATTTTTGCCTACTTGTGTTTTCTATTCTAAAATACAGAATTAATAAAAATCCCATTTCTTCTATCCTTTTGTATTCTTCCAAAGCAGATAATACCATTGAGACTTTCTCATCTCTTGATCTAAAATAAAATCGCACAGGATGAAACCTCTGTTCTCTTGCCCATTATTTCTGACCCAATCACCTTTGCCTTCCCCACTTACTCTGCTATCTGGCTCATGGGTTCATTCTTCTCTTAGGGCCCTGCCTATTCATAACAATACCCTCTGCCAGCTAGTGGATTTCACCCAGTGCCAATGCTAAGGCCTCTGGTTAATTCGCCGGTGGCTTTCTCATGTATCTGCTCCTAAGATTGTGTTTACTTGGCATTAGTGACCTGGACGAAAAGAGAAATTTAGTCAGTCATCAAAATGTCTAAAATATGCCGATGTTTGTTTTTCCAGAGACCTAGCTTACAGCTTTCTTAATTTTTGAATGACATCTCACTCCAGCTGTCATCATTATATTTATATGCTTATCTCTCTATAATCTGTTTTCAGTGTCATGAAGCGTTGTGTTATACTTGCCACTGGCCCAGATTCATTTTTAACCTTCTGTTGCTTTAATAATAGCCTTATATCTTCCATAGTTGTAGAAATTACACCTACCACCACCTTTATGCATTTAGAATCATGTACTCTTATCTTCTCATAGGGTTGGCATTTATTGAACATCTACTTGTTGTAATTGTAGTCTCAATGCCATCTGGGAGCAGCCCGTCCTTTGGGGTTTAAAACTCCTTGAAATTCTTTGAATGCCATCTCAAATCCATGGGAGGTTCAAATTCTGCCCATGATTTCTGCCGAGTCCCTGGGGCCTGGATTTTCTTGGTGGCTTCTCCTTCTCATTTCCTGTACTAGCTGAAGACTGAATCACACCAACATTTCCGTTTCCACAAGTGTTCTTCTCTGCAGGGACCAGAGCAGGACAGGGTGACACTTGTGCAATTTCCCCAGCATAAGGCAGATTTATAGAACAAATTTAACTGAAGGCGCAGAGATAACACGGGGAGTACATTAGTAATGTGCCCTTTCCTACCCTGAGCGATAAATGAAGGGGCATTTATTCTATTATTCTTTATACCTTTCCATGTTTATGGACCCCACCCCCAAAGGCCCATTACGTCATGTGACACAGCTAAGGGGAGAGTCTACCCCCAGAGAGAACTACTGCCCCCTCTCCTGCTCCATGACCTGTCCTCTTTACTAGGATCATAAAGATGAGTAAGATGTGGCTTCCTATTAGAAGCTTTGTCAGGTGGTGAAGGAAACTACACGTAGACAAATATTACAATGCAATTAGATGTGTGTTAGGAGAGCACTTGTGCACAAAACAGGAGAAAGCAGCTAGCCACCTGGAGGAGTTAGGAGAGGGCTTTCCAGAGAGAGGTCACCTTTGAATTGCACCAGGATGAGCAGGAATTAGTCATGCTGAGTAAGAGGAATGAGAATCAGGCACCCAGGCCAGAGAAGGGCCATGTGGAAAAGCACAGGAATGTGCAAGAGAGCTCTGGGTGACCAGTGGCCTCTGAGGCTGGGTAAATAGTGGGGAACAGAATACAGAAAGCCCCTTATATCATGCCGGTGAGTTTAGACTTGACACTGCTGGTCATAGGGGAGGAACAAATGATTTTAATCAGGGAAATGACATAATGGGGAATATATTTAGGACTGATCATTAATCATAGCTATCCTTTATTTTTGAAAATCAATTCTGTTTTCTTATTTCCTAAATACCACAGAGGTGAGTATAATTGTTTTTTAGATAAGTCTTAGTTCCTGATGAACACTTGATTTGCGAAGGAAACTCAAAGGAAATGCTCCATCTGCTGAGCCGCTTGTTTCAAATGCAGATTCCGGGCCCTCAGACACACTATCTGGGGGTGGGCTCTGGAAAAATTAAGATGGGGCTGCAGGCAGTTGACAGATGCTAAAAGTTGGGAACCTAAATTTCCATTGGAATGCCATGACACCAGAAAGGGGGATGTTTCTTAATCGCAATTTGATTTGAGCTGGTGTTATCAAAGAAGAGTGTTAATCATAGCGAATGCAACAAAGGCATCCCAAACATTTATACCATACATTTCAAAAGTCAAATTCAGAGGGTCAGATTGCCTTCTGATCCTTTGCAGAGAGTGATCGCCATGATTTAGTGGCTTATGTCCAGCCGCAATCAGCGTTCATTGGGCAGCATCCACTGTCTTCCAGGTCTAGGGAGAAGAGAGTTTCCGGCTGGTGACCAGCCCCAGCTGGGAATCGAGCCAGAGCCCAATTCAGTCATAAATACTATTCTTCTCTAAGGTATCGTCCCTGAGACAAAGTTCCCAGGTTGCTGGGCCCTGGCCTGTCCAGCCTGGCAGCACTCTGCACAGGAGAGCTCACATGCCACCCAGCCTCTGTACGTTTCAATCTGCACAGTGTCCCTAAACTGCAGTCAGCTCAGCTGCCCCAGGGAAAACTGGAAGTTCCAGGCTCCAAATAAAATCTGGACCAACCTCGAAACCAATGTGAAACGGATGAACCTGGAGATCTCTTGCAGGCCTTGCATTCTCTGATTTGTGACAACAGAGGAGCATGGAGCGAGAGAGAACTTGGGCAGCCTCCAGGATTTACCTTTGTCTGCAAAGAATTTTGTTGGCCGGAGGTTTTTTTCATCCACCATCTGAATCATTTTTGTTTAAAACTTTCCTATGTTTATTCTTACTGCACTTTTTTTTTTTTTCTACCAGGAAGACAACACGAAATTGGTAGTTTTCCAAATGGGAAGAAAACATCACTTCAGATGAACTCAGTATGAGAAAATAATAAATTGTAGGAATTTAAATATAAAATAACAGGAAATTTTCTGCTTTTGAAGTGAACTTTATTTTTTATTGTTCTAGGTGAACTTTGTTTTTTTAATGTTTATTGACTTGAGAGAGAAGAAGGGGGAGAGACAGAGAAACATCAATGTTTGAGAGAAACATCTATTGGTTGCCTCCCATGCACATCCCAGCTGGGGATCAAACCCACAACCGAGGTATGTGCCCTGACTGGGAATCGAACCGCCAGTATTTCAGTTGATCCCCACTTTATGGGACGGCACACCAACGAACTGAGCCACCTTTCCAGGGCTGAACTTTACTTTTTGTTGTTCATTTTTACTGAAGTAAAACAGACAGGGAGCAAAAAATAAAAATAAAATACGATATAGCACTAAAAAATAACACTACAATACTACAAAATACTAAAAGAATAGGAAAATACTTGCACTATTAAAGACAAAGTCCCTCTCTAAGCTTCATTCTCTCAACTTCCCCTCCATGGAGGCAACAACTTTCAACTCCTGTAGCTATTTCTTCCATCATTGACCATATTTCTGAAGAACAGGCCCATGACGTTATTTCCCAATTTGCCAACGTCACATTTGGTGAGGACTTTTCTTTGACCCACCTCCCTCCTTTTTCTCAAACCTTTCCCATCTGCTCATGTCCTAACCTTGGATTAAATCATTACTGTAGGATTATGGAAATTTATTCACTGCTGAGCCACACTGTTTATGCTCGTAGAGCTTCTTGGACAAACTTTTGTTTTTCCTGAAGTTTTAAATTCTCTGCTGTCACACTCCTCAGACAACTTCCTTGTTTGCTTGGTGTCCTCAGGGGCGGCCACCACACTGTAGCTCCCATCAGCGTCAGCTGTTCTGTGTCTTTCTGGGATAGTCGTCCCAAGTTAGAACCACTCTTGGATGCCCCGTCCTTCCCTCTCTTGGCCTAATTCTCTTTTTGGTGGAGCACATCCTCCGGTAGTTCTCTATGAATGGGTACCGATAAAGTAATGTCTTCAATTCATTACCTATCTGAAAATGTCTGTGTTTCCTCAAACTTATTTTATCAGTTGGTACGTATAAAGCCTAGGTTGAAGATCCATTTCCCTTAGGATTCAGAGAGAAAACTGTGCAGTCACAGGTCACTAAGCTGATAGTGGTGGCCCAGACAGGATGGGGGCAGAAGACAGGGGCAGTCGTGGACAGTTCGGTGCCTCCCCAAGTCATGCCTGCGTCGGCCAGTGCAGACTTTCACCAGATCAAGACACACGAAACAAGTAAGAACAGTGTGGAGATTGCTTACCAAGTAAAAGCTGATTGTTCCCATTTTCAGGGAGCATCTTGTGCTTTCTAAAGATTTCCTTGCTTCTTTTATAATGCTTTAATTTTTTTCTTACACAATAATGATGGTGGTAGCTGATAGACTCACTGTGGGCTGATGGGTGGAGGGCAGGTTTGTTTGTGTTTGGAGGTGGTCATGGTTCTTACAGGGCAAAATATAAATAAGGCGACTCTACGCTGGTCTCCATTTTATTTATTTATTTATTTATTTATTTATTTATTTATTTATTTATTTTCCTGCTCGTTGAAGTTCAAAACATTAGGAATTTTTGGATTAGATGATCTTCTGGGTTCTTCCAATCTCCAGATTGCGTGATCCACGCCCCACCCATCACAACCTTGGACTAAAGTGTGTTGGGAAGAGGAAGTGGGTGAAGGGTGAGAGGAAAAGAGAAATCCTGTTAGCCACTCCAGGCGGAATGCCATCTCCTGCTGAGCTCACAGCTGATTTCTTCTCTAGTTTCTCTCTTAATTTTTTTAATGTAACTTCTATGTCGCCACAGACAATATAATCAAGGTAACTGGCATCAGGGGTCCACAGGGTTTTTCCATAAAGGGACCGATGGTAACTATATTTTAGACTTTGTCAGCCAAGAGGCAAAAGCAAAGGTAGTATATCCATCCTGTAGCATAAGAGAGAAAACAAATCCCCACCCATTTTTAGGGATGAAATATAAAACGTTATTCATAAGCACTGACATCTGAAGTTCATGTGATTTGCAAAGCCCTTTAGGGCATAAATAAATAAGTAAATAAATAAATAAGAAAGAACCCGGAGTTCATGATTATAGATATAAATACCACTCTCTGCATCACATAAGACGGGCAAAAACTTCCTCAATGGATTGCTTATTCCCAAATGTTGCCGAGACTTCTGATGGCCGCGTTCGTTGTCAGCGCCTACAATCTGTTCACTTGCTGTCATCCAGAAAATCAAAAACGGGTGGCTGGTTTAGAGGTCTAGACGGGTAGTGTCTCTCTGAACAGGAATTAAAGGACAGGAAGTGGCAGTGGCAGTGAGATTTCTGTGATATGCAAGTGTGGTGCCCGCGGCTCCGGGTGGGGAATAAGGGACCACCGAGAAATCAGCGCACGGGTGGCACCCCCCTTTCCTGGAGGGCGTGTTGCCAGGGCTCCCAGGCAGTCGCCTGAGGCGGACACGGGTGGAAGGGCCTGCAGAGAACAGCCCATGGAGTCCGTCTGGCACAGCTGCCCGCTCTCGGTCAGCTCTTCTTCTCACGCACAAAAACTTTCGCCTCCGGCTATTGGCTGGGCAGAGGGTCAATAATTATATCGCAAAATCAACAGACCTGCTCAGTAGAGTGTTAACCAGCTTTGAATGTTGGCAGCTTCCCCCTGTGCTAACCCCAGCTGGGCCGGGCAGGGTTGGGCTGGGCTGGGCGGGCGGGAGGGGAGATTGCACAGAGAGCAGGGGAATGCACGTAAACAGGCTGCTCAGAGAGTAGAAAGAGGAAACATCCAAAATTATTCGGAAATTATTTCCTGGCCTATTAATAAACAATAACATATCTATGTGCATAGTTAGGCCCTTCATTAGTTTTAGGAATAAAAAGATCGTTTTTTAGTGCCGGCCATTGTTACATGTGAGACACAGCTCCCCCTTGCTGTCTAGTAAACATATCAAACCCTCAGTTGGTGAGCATTTAAATAGCAAAATGAAGTGAGTAAGTTGGGAAGAGCCCACGGTTGGATGGCCCGCAGTAGCAGCTGTGGGGGAGGAAAGAGTTTCCCTCTGCCCGCTGAGGGTCCCTGGCTGGCCTGAAAATTAGAATGACAAAGTCAGGTAAACAGGAGAAAAAGCACACACATTTTATTAAGTGTTGATATGTGGGTGGGAGCCTTCACAACAGAATGAAGACCCGAAGAAATGGCCAGAGCAGGAAGCTTTGTGACCTTCTTGGACAAAGAAACCCTGCGTTTGTGAAGAACTGACCACAGGGGTTGGGGCCAGAGGGAGCAACCAGGAAGGTTGGGGGCCGGTGGACACAGTTTGTCCGCAGACCTCTCCAGTGCCATCTCCAGGGCAAGCCCTGGTCTCCTGTAAAAGCAGGATTTGCTTCCCGCCGTTAGGCAGAAAAGGAGGCACTTTTTCTTCACTTACCACCTCTTAATTGCCTCCAGCTCAAAATAATTTCGATGTCATACTGGCTATTTTGGGGTCACCTAAGCTGGCTTCCTTCATAGCCCTCAGTGGACATCCTATGTACTTGCCAAAGTACTTTCCCAGGGTGAGCCCACTGACCCCGTTTTACAGATGTGGAAACTGAGGTGCTAGAGATCACTTAAAGTCACCCAGGTGACTTGGCAGAGCTGGACTTCGGCCCAGAAAGTCTGCCCTTCACCCCTCTGCCGTACTGACCTGGTACGGAAGGTGACATGGAGGCGATGCACGGGCCGTCCACGAGGACGGGAGGAGTTGGGACAAAGAAAAAATGCGAGACAACTGACCGGCATTCCCAGAAGTGCCTGCTGCCTTTCTAAGACACATCTGATTGGCACTTTTCATTGATGAGCATTGCATACTGTTGGGATCTCAAACTAACATTTTATTAAGCAGATAAATTCTGTGTGCTCATGTACCCAGAATATTTGGTTAATTGACTAATACATTTAATATGCTGTAAGAGTGCTATTAATATTTGTGGTTAATGCATTTGTAGTTCAGCCAAACTACTTCTCATTCTCGCTTACCATTGACCTTAGACTCAGGACCAGGTCTTTCGCACCAGACAACCCACCTCAGGGGGAAATGTCTGGGGAGACCGTGGTAGTGCGGCCTGACTGGAGAAAGGATCGAACAGTAGCATGAATGTCCTTGGGCATAGGATGTTGAAAGAAAAAGAGAGAGACAGACAGACAGAGAGAGGTGGCCCCCTTGACGAGTCTTTTACTCAGCGCGGGGCACTCACTCTGCAGACCCCCAGGTCAGGGCCTCAAACCCTCCCCACAAAAGCACTGCAAGACAGACCTCAACCTCCTCCTTGACAGATGAGGTGACTTGGGAGGGTTAAGTAATTTGCCCAAAGCTCTAGTTAGTAGCCGAAAACCTGGGAATAAATTCTCCGAAGATCTGGCCTAAAGCCGGTGGTTTCTGGATTTCTGTACCTTTTAAAATTCTCTCCTCTCAAAGTTTATTTCGCATTGTAAGTGAGGTCATTGGAAAAAATGAGTGTGATTGTTAAAAGAATGATTTTCACAAGTTTAACTGTCTAATATGCAGAAAGGGCTAATAAAACATCACATAACCTTGGGTCACTTCCTGATGTATTAATGGTTGTGGGGGGGGGAGCAGAGAAAAGCCACAAAAACATTATTAAGAGCTTTCTTTCAGGGCAGATGATTTCTTATTTCGTGATGGGAGAAGTAAGAAGTAACAGGTACTCTACTGCTTGAAGAGGGAAAGTCATAAAAATGTTGCGTAAGAAATATCCATTAGTTATGCCTTCTTCATACTGGCCTTTGGCCAGACTAGTTTTTAATGGATTTAGCACTTGAAAAGTAATTAATGGATTCTATTTCATTAATATGTTCATTGTGTTCCAAAAATGGGTCCAAAAAGTGGATCAAAATTAATAAAAATAAAAATGCGGCCGCTGTATCTTTTGGCTAAATGATCTATTTGAATTATTGAATTATTAAAACACATTTGTAAGTTTAAATTTTTCCTTTAGGAAAACAGCCTAATTCAGAGAAATGAGTATGTTAAGTCTGCAAGTGGTCCAGGGCTCCAGGGTGGTGAGTTAGAAGGGGGACCTGGTCTAGTTTGGTGGAGTTCAACAATCACTTATTTGCTCAAGATACAGCTGAAAGATTTCTAGTAGTACATAGTGAACACGACTTTCACTCCAAAAATATAAAATGAAAGTGGCCTCTGTGCACCTCCTCCAGACTTAGAGAACTGCCAACTTGCATCCACCCACCTGTGGTCCAGGGATGCTCTGAATCCAGGTGCTGAGGCATATCTGGATCCTCGCTGTCTGTTTGAAAATGGTGGCTCACCACTGCCATGTGAACTTGAGCGCCAGGTCCTTGCCCATGCCGAGCTTCCTTGCCCAACACCATGGGTGCCAGACTCAGACTTCACTTGCTGAGGCCCAGCTGCCTCCTCCAGGTCCTGTGTGGGGGCAACAAGCTGGTCCCTCCACTCTTGGGACAACTGTCAACAGGTCCTCACGTGTCAAAAACAAAAGCCAGGAACAGTCTTGTCTTCAGGAAGCTCCTGTTTTCAGTGAGAAAAGCATCCCTAAAGTGAGGAGTATACAAGCCTGGCTCCCTTGTTGGCATGAAAGGGGAAAGGGCATCACAAACAAAAAACAGACGTGAAAATTAGTATCTTGGATGATGTGGCATTCGGAAAACTTTAGAGAATTAGCTGTGTGCTGCAGACTAGATTTTAGGTGTTGGTGTAATGCTATCAGAATCACCCAGGGATCTGCTAAAGCAGATTGCGGGGTGGGGCCAAGCACTGCCTTGTCTTTCAAGTTTCTGGGAGGTGCTGATGCTGCTGATCTGCAGCTGCTTTGAGGACCTCTGACTGCTTTAGTAGATACTAGCATACTAGAATATTTGATCAGCGCATTCTTTTAGTGGATATTTAGTGTACTTAAATATGTTGTTGAAATGAACATAAGACTTTAAAAATCTGGAAAGACAAGATTAAAATATTTAAATCAGACTTGACTTAATGGCCCCAAGCATCCCCAAGGGAGGAAAATTGAAAACATTTGGTTTTCTAAAAAATACCAAATATCCAAACCTTAAGGAAAATACAGACTTTTTTTCTCAATCAATTGCTCTCCATTCATATAAATTGTGAGGTACGTTACTGTGAGGATCAGTGATGAGTGTCTGACATTACTACGTACTCCCTTTTTTTGAATAACAGCGTAGTCTACTACCATAGGTTCAGGAAATATATGTTCCACTAAACATATTTTTGTTGGTGTATTTTCATTTGGATTGCACGGATAAGGTCCCCACTGTGGGACTGCCTGAGGCAATTTTTTTTATTTTTCCTGTCAGCCAGCACATGGCCTAACCTTGCCCAGCCTCTGCTATCAATTAGAGTTTTCTGGGGGGTGAAGGGGGAAGAGAACTGATTTTGAGTTAATATTAAGCCAAAGAAGAAAGATAAATAATATCATCATAAAGTGTGTGTCAAAACAAATTTTAAATCCACTGTATGAAACTGTTTCTCTTTTTGTTTCTTTGCTGGAAGAGACCATTTTACATTAAAAAAATGTTATATATTGATTTTTTTTTGAGAGAGACATGGATTTGTTGTTCCACTTGTTTATGCATTCATTGATTGATTCTTACATGTGTCCTGACTGTGGATTGAACCTGCAACCTTCATGTATTGGGATGATGCCCTAACCAACTGAGCTACCCAGCCAGGACTAGAGAATATATTAAAAATTTATGATCATGGAGAAGAACAACAGCAAGAAATTGAAAATTTATTTTAACAAGTAACGAAGGAAAACTTCCCCAATCTGGCAAAGAAAATACACTTCCAGGAAGTCCAGGAAGCCCAGAGAGTCCCAAAGAAGTTGGACCCAAGGAGGAACACACCAAGGCACATCATAATTAAGTTACCCAAGATTAAAGACAAAGAGGCGATCTTAAAAGCAGCAAGAGGGAAGGAAAGGGTTACCTACAAAGGAGTGCCCACAAAGCTATCAGCTGATTTCTCAAAAGAAACCTTGCAGGCAAAAAAAGGATGGAAAGAAGTATTTGAAGTCATGAAAGGCAAGGACCTACATCCAAGATGACTCTATCCAGCAAAGCTATCATTTAGAATGGAAGGGCAGATAAAGTGCTTCCCAGATAAGGTCAAGTTAAAGGAGTTCATTATCACCAAGCCATTATTATATGAAACATTAAAGGGACTTATCTAAGAAAAAGAAGATAAAAAATATGAACAGTAAAATGACAACAAACTCACAACTATCAACAAATGAACCTAAAAAAATAAAAGAAAAGCAACGAAAACAAAAACTAAGCAAACAGCTAGAACAGGAACAGAATCAGAGAAGTGGACATCACATGGAGGGTTTTCAGTGGGGAGGGGGAAGGGAGGAATGTGGGGGAAAAGGTACAGGGAAGAAGAAGCATAATTGATAGGCATTAAATAGACGGGGAGAGGTCAAAAATGGTATAGGAAACAGGACTCGAAGAATTTATGTGTACAACCAAAGAACTGAGTACAACATGAACTAAGGGGGCGGGGATGCTGGAGGGGTGGGGGGGTGCAGGGTGGAGGGGGGATAAAGGGGGAAAACTGGGAAAACTGTAATAGCATAATCAATAAAATTTAAAAGAAAAGAAAGTTTACCTTCATCACAGTTGGCATGTGCATAGGTGTGTAAGCTGGGGTTGTGTGTCCAAGTGACCTGTTAGATAGGTAAGAGCTGCCAAGCTCAATTTTTTGTTCTTTTTAATAAGAAAGAGCACTTTGATATTAGCATCAGTGAATTAGTTTATTCTCCTTAAAGACACGCCATGGGTATTGATCATCTCTTCTCAGTCTTGAATTATTTCAAGAAAAGAAAACCTTAGAATCACCCATAGAAGACACACAAGTACATAGGTGTACGTTGTGCTGAGCTTACGACACTTGCCAACATCAGACCACATTCTCCCGACAACCAGGACAACTTCATGCGGTCCAACTGAAGATTGTTCAAAAACAAGGACAGCTGACCTTTCTCCATACACAATTTTCTTAAAATTCTCAAGTACCATATGAATTATGTACACTCATGTGACAGTTCTCTATGCAGCAGCTCCCTTATCCACTCTGTTTTTATTGATTCATTGCCACACAGTATCACATGGCTGCTAATGGTTCCTGTTCCCAGCTCCAAGAACAGGAAACGATGTTTGCTTTTGCCCAGTCAGTCGGGACTTACTAAGCTGTTTTTACACAAAACCCTTTCTCTTTCCCTCCTCCTAGGGCTGTGTCTGTAAGGACAAAGGCCAGTGCTTCTGTGATGGGACCAAAGGGGACAAGGTAAAAATAAAACCTTAATTCTTACCTTCACTCTGCTTCTTTTCTCTGTGGAGCTCGTCCAGGAATTCACTCTTCTTTCATTAACCACAGAAGGATCAGCAGTATGTTATTACATTTCCCAAATCCAATGTTAAAGTAATTGAATGTAAACATTAACCTGACCAAAAATAAAAAAAAGGCCTTCCTGGAAGCTTCAGGTGGCTTGTGTAAACACTGGCAGTTATTTTAACTCTCTTGGCCTGTAAAGAAAAAAAGCAAATCAGCAACAAAGAAAGTTTATGTATACCCTATTTACAATGTTGCTAAACACGAGAGAACAACTGAAAATAACTTGATTCACTCACTTTGACATAAACCTTGAAACCCTCAAATTTCGTCCTGCAGCGTTGAGGCAGGCGCGCCCCCTGGTGGAAGCATCCTGCAGCAGCACTGTAGTTGAGGTAAAAGTTTAGCGGAGGGAAGTAGCTCCATTGCACAATTCAAGAAAAAAAAAGACTGCCCTGAAATCTCATTCATTCGCTTCATTAACTTGCAATTTGTGATGATGAAGACACAGGCTGAACTGCAGTTTTGTCTTTGTTTACAAAACCTTTTCCTCAGTACACTAATGATTTGCTTAACAATATTGAGAGGTGACTACTTCAAAATATTTTTAAAAGAAAATTTGTTTAAGCTCTTTAGACAAAATAATTTACATACCCTTATATGCCAATTATAATAGTTATTATTATATTTATTTTAAATTATTCTAAAATTCATGTGTAGCTTGATTTAGGTTTTTTTTTTCCAGAGGGTATTAATGTATATATAGCATATTCAGATCCATGTTGGAAAGCATCCATTCCTGCATGCAAGAAGCATTATTGAATCCCTACTGTGTGTAAGATGTTATTCGAGGGTGTGTGAAGGTGCTTGAGTATTGAGAATAGTCTAGCAAATTATTTTATTTCTCTTTTTATTAGGTGTCTGTACTCTGACTTTCTGTCTCTCAAAATTTAATCTGCCAATTGTATAAGTCAATTGACTGAACCAAGTGGTGGCCTTTACTGTTGAAGGACCCATGTCCACGGGGAAATTCTTTGTTGGCAGGACCATGTCACTCTTTGGGCCTACATTACTTTCACTCACTCGTTACTAGGGGCTTTCCCATAATATCATCTGACTCTTGCTAAAAAACTACTTAGCTCACACTGGGTATTTATGCCACCCTTGATATCTGTCCTGCATCTCCTCCACAAATGTCAGATGGAATTACTAATTCCTGAGTAACCAGGAGAGAACTGAAAGCCACGGGCTGCAGGTTGCCCGTGTCCATCAACAGAGCAGTTAGGCACACTCCCAGACACATTCCTGCGTCTTGGCCTCACTCTCCATCTCCCACACACACATTCCACTGACCTAGAATTTCCCAACGGGGTTTCCCCTCCATTCTTGATTTTCCCCTTCAATCGCTGGTCTGTGCAGCTCTGCCGTTTAGGGAATGGTGTTTACAGATCGGGGACCAGTGCTTCCCAGCCTGTGGACCAGCACTAAGAGCTGGCACCTTTTCCGTTACTGGCACACTCGCTGCCAGGGCTAATTTTGTTTACATCTAATGGGAAAAGATATGCAGAATGTTATCAAGTCATAAAAAAACAACAACTGCACAATGGTGAAGGCTGTGTATGTTGTTCTGGGTGTTCCTTGTCTTGCTTTGGTTTTCACAGGGGGAGAAAGGTTTTCCCGGACCCCCTGGGTCTCCCGGCCAGAAGGGATTCCCAGGTCCCGAAGGCTCGCCTGGACCACAGGGACCCAAGGTACGTCAGCCTGGAAGGTTGAGGAATGCTCAGTCCACCTAACCTTCTTTATGTCTACCCCTGGGCTGCTGAGAATGTGGAGAGAATCCCACCTCTGAGCGGATCAGAAGGTGCCTCAGCACATGCCTACTCGCCCTCTCAGCTGCATCCTGTTCCAAGGCCATCACAAATGCTCCTGATTATCTCCAAGTCCCCTACTCAGCTTTCTCCCCCCCACCCCCAAAGGACACAGCTGCTCCACCTGCCTCGGCCTCTCCCTTCTTTTCTTCTTCACGGAAGGATGAGTCCTTTCCACCTTCTGTTGGGGAGCAGCCCACCCACCTGCATGCTGTTGAATCTCCATAGTCTAGTCTCAGACGACTCTGGAACAACCCTCTTCTCAAATCATCATAAATATGAAAACATACTGACCCTCTCTGGAATGAGGAAAAAGCTTTTGGACGACAGAGCTTTCACACCCAGGGGCCTAGTTAAAACTGTATCCATTTAAGGTCCTTATTCTCCGAGAAACAGGGCCTCAACACTGTGTCCATTATGTGCCCAGAGCAAGCTTATCTCTGGTTCAGGCAGTCCTTACTTCGCTGTTTATTTATCTGGGCGTAGCAGGTACATTTGTTACTAAAGTATTTCTCTTATCAGACCTCGGCAGCTGTCTGGCTAGTGTGGGGGTTTTACCCGGGTCTTTCAGACACTAAAGTGAACTGACTCACCATTGCGTCTTGTTGAAATGCAGATTGGGAATCAATACGTCTGGGAGCAGGGAGACCTGGGGGGTCTGCTTTTCTAACAAGCTCCCAGACGATGCTCATGTTAGACCCTTCCTTTGAGGAGCCAGGGTTTGAGTGACATTTTCTTCATCCTTGCTGAGAACTATTTTAGCTCCCATGAAACAAGCAAGTACCTAGACCATGTTAACACAAAATGATCACAAGGGCAATGCTTGCGTGTTGATAAAACGGGCCTTTAATTCATTGGTTTCGGTGCCAGGTGATTTCCTTGGTGTTGACTTCTGTTTTTCCACTTGCACCTAGGGCTGTCGAGGACTTCCTGGCCTCACTGGTCCCAAAGGTGTCAGGGTGAGTAGTCCCACCCACCCACCCTGGTTGTTTGGTGAGTTCTTTTTTGAAAAAAAGAGCTCTGCACTGTGGGAGTTATACAGATGTCACAAAGGAGTACCTCGTGTATGGTGCACTTCTAGAGATGAAGTTTAAGGACAGGTAAGATTGATCTGTGATGGGAAAAGTCCAAATAGTGGCGACTAGGTGGCACTGGTATTAGCTGATGAGTCAAGCGTGAAGGAACCGAGTGTAGTGATGTTCTGTGTCTGGTCGGGGTGGTGAGCACACCCCCGCAAACACACACACACACACACACACACATACACACGTACTGGTTTTTGTGGGAGCCTGGGGCACTAGACTACAATCAAACTGTACCTTTAAAGTCTACCCCTCAAAAGTCCAAAACAATCTTACTCATCTCTTTTTAAAATTAATGGAAATGTAAGACTTACAAAGGTTTGTCAGACCTTTTGTGTGTGTGTGTTTCAAATAGTGTTCAGCCATTCCCAATTATAGCTGCAGGATGGGGTTATGGGAACGGTAAATGATTTTCTGTTTATAAGTTGACGATTTTAAAAGCATTTTTCTTGCCGCCCTACCTCTTTTCTTCGTCTTTAGGGAATAACTGGATTACCAGGGTTTTCAGGTCCTCCTGGACTTCCAGTAAGTAATGGGAAGAAATGTGTAACTGAAAACATAAAAAGTAAGCTCATTTTAGTAAAGCTGTTAAATCAACAGCACAAGGAAATGGGTATTGACAAGTTCACTACCTGCCGAACATGGCGTGGTAGAATAGCATCATATGTTGGAGAGTAGAGTGGGGGGCCATACAAATCAAATTATATTGCCTGAAAAACCAGAATAGGACAGGATAGGAGACTATGACAAAAGAAAAGAATGGAATAGAATAAAAGAACAGAACAGAACAACTGTTTAATAACATGTCATTAATTGTAAAATAGTGTCATCTGTACACATGTCCCTCTTCTTTTTCCTTTCCTATCCCCCAGCTTCAAACAGCATGTTAAGGGATTTCATGTTATATAGAAAGACTTTTTGTTTTCTTTAAAATAGCTGTATTTCACTTGATAATCCTTGGTTTTAATTAACCCATTTTATTTGCTATGATTTTTGTTTAAATTGTTTTCTGAAATAAGCGCATTCACCACTTACTTGTTTAAGTGACCACTTATGTTTACATAACTGCCTCCGTTAGCCCCTCTTCTCCCTCACCTTGGCTTCCTCCCTGTTTCCACCTGGTCCCTGGGCCTGGTTGTCATGGATCCTTTTTGAAATTTGCTCTGTTTCCAGGGCAGACCAGGCTATCCTGGACCTTACGGCCTCCCAGGTTTACCAGGATGCAATGGCTCTAAGGTAATGTACTTCGTACACAGGAGATGATTAGAGGATGTTTTGCTGAAAGAATCCATCAAGATGAAGTAGTAATGAGATAGGATGGACTGTCCGTGAACCATTCCTTTACCCAGAGCCAATGGTACGTGTCTTCAGAGCAAAAGTGTGAAATCTGAGCCAGGAACCTGCCCATTTTCTTTCTTCCTATGCCTTGGTTTCTGATTGTCTTTTGAGGAAGTTCTCTCATATTTTCTCATGGAAAGATAACTGGTTATTTTTATCTGAGGTTGTAAGGGTATACAAATTGGAAGCTCAAGCTTGGAATGCAAAATATGCCTTTGAAAAAGAAGGACGGAGCTTTTCTGTTTGTTTTCTTTTTCTTTTTCTTAATTGTTGTTCTATTACAGTTGTCCCAGTGTTCTCCTGTTGCTCTCCCCTGCCCCACCCCCAACCCCGCTCCCACAGTCAATCCCCACCCTGTTGTCCATGTCCATGGGTCATTTATGGACTGAGATTTTGGATGGTCACTCATCTTATTGTTTCCTGACTGCACTCTCTCTTCCCCAGAATGGTGGCCAAGAGAGAGCGAGTTACTGATGTTTCAAGGAAACAGCAATTAAAAAGCTTTTGGCACAATTAGACTTTCACCATTTATGCATAATTTGAGAAACATTAGATTTTAATCTTGTTTTCAATTAAGATAATGGTTTTCTGGCCTTCAGCCTCATGACCCAGTAACCATAAGGAACGTAGTTACTTTGTCTAGATTTACCCCTGCAGGGTTGGGAGAGAGAAACAGGGGAAGTTGCTCAACAGACTGTTTTCAAACAGCTAAGAAGAATAACAGGCTTTATTTGTTCTTTCTTCCAGGGTGAGCGAGGGTTTCCGGGATTTCCAGGGACACCAGGCTACCCTGGGCTCCCGGTAGGTCTGCATTTCTAACTCCCCATCAAAAACATAGAGTAAAATGTAAGTGGTTTATTCCAGAAGCACCATACACTGAGACCCATCCTGGGGGTGTCGGGGGGGCTGCCGATAGTAAACATTCAACTGATAGTTGAAGAATGAATGAACAAATGACTTATGAGTCCAGGTTTGCCCTTTGAGACTCTTTGCTTTAAAGGCATAGAGTGGAGCTGTGTAGAGGGCAGAGGAGAGACTGGGAGGGAAGTGAGGGTGCAGGGGAGGGGCTTAGAGCCGTGACCCGGAGAATGAGCCGGTAAAGGAGGGAGGCTCTGGTAGTAGGAGACCAGGAGGTGTGTCCCATGGAAGCCAGGAGAGACAGGTTTCAAATTACACCTTTAAAGTCTACCCCCAAAAGTCCAAAACAATCTTACTCATCTTTTTTTTAAATTAATAGAAAGGTAAGATTTAGGAAATTTTGCCACACCTTTTTTTCAAAGAGTGTTCAGCCATTCCCAATTAGAGCTGCAGGATGGGGTTGTAGGAATGGTGGGTGACTTTCTGTTTGCAGATTGGAGATTTTAAAAGTGTTTTTCTTGCCTCTCTTTCTCGGAGAGGAGCGGCCGACAGCTGCCTAAGGCTGCTGAGAAGTCCAGCAAGATGAAAACGGACATTTTTGTCCTCGACTTTAGCAATGTCAAAGTCATGGCAGGCCTTAGCAAGGGAGAGGTCCATGATGGCGAGAGGCAGGAGGCTGATGTGGGGCTGAAGCGTGAGTGGGAGACGGACAGGACAGGAAGTGCACAGGTGACGTGAAGAAGAGACTGGGCAGTGAGGGGGGTGGGGAGGGGGGACAGTGACTTGAGCGGAAGGACACGATGGAGGGGGTGGCCGAGCAGCAGAGAGAAGGAAGATGTTGTTGACTTGATTTGTGTCTGGTTGTTCACACGCCACTGCTTTTCCTAGGGCGCTGTTGGCTTAAAAGGAGAAAAGGTAAGTCACTTGTGGAGTATTATTATTGAAAATCTGCCATTGTACATCTGAGAGGGACTTCCATTAAATAATAAGATATAAATAATTACAAATAGGATTTCGTCATTAATCCAGAAACCATTGTAATTGGGACATGATATTTATTTCTGTTGAATAATGTCTTACATCTCTTGTCATTAAAAAAAAAAATACAAGTTTTGTTTCATCCTCTAAGGAAACAGAGTCTAGGAGAAAAGACCTGGCCTCATGGCCTGCACCCCAGTGTCCAACTCAGGAATTGCCCCGGACTCTGGTATCTTGGGAAATGCTTTACCCTCCTTGTGTCTTTCTTCCTTCCTTCCACAGTGAACTGTTAATTGTGGAAAATATGAAAATGTTTGAATCCTTCAAAATGGAATAACTACAAAACAATAAACCATTTCTCTAAGTATATACCCTGATATGAACAAAAGAACATCCAAACCGAAAGGAAAGTTTTATGAGATTTGGTTTGAGCCAGATATTTTGAGGACCTGCCCAAAATCAAGCTCTCAAAAGATTGAGCAAATGCTATAGAGAATTTGCAGCTCCTTTTATGAATTTAGAATCCACGGAGAAAACACAAGGAGGGTACATGAAATCCATTGCTGGTAGGTTAAGGCGGTGGGAGAAAGAGAAGCCAGGACACCTCTAGGACTGGACAAAAAGCAAAATGGAGAAACGTATACCCCGTTCACACTGGTGGGGACAGGGTAGTTTACGTTTCCAGCACATAGCAATGTAGGAGGGGGGCACGATGACAATGAGGGGTCCTGAGTGGTCTAGAAAATAAAATGACTCTGACATTGCAAAGGTATATTATCTTAGATGCATCAGAACAGGAAACAGGGAAGAGGGCTCACTTAAGATCAAGAGTGACCTTTGTTAAGGACCCTATAGGCTGGGAGGCGGTTACTCACCATGGCTTGCTCAGTTCGGAGTTTTTTACAGACCATCCTGTGTGGTTACTTTTGGTCACTGAGCTTGTCAGCCCTGCCAAGGGGATCCCTGAGCTTCTCAGGTTTATTACAGAGCCCTTTTATCATTCACACTGGAAAGCACCTTTATCCTTGAAGTGGCATGACCTTGAGTAAGCACTTAAAGGGGGGTTTGAAGCTATGACATTTATGATGTTCGATGAACTTCGTTTTCAAGGGTGCTCCTGCAGAAGGAGAAGATATAGAACTTGATGGAAAAGGTGACCCTGGGTTGCCAGGATTTCCAGGATTACAGGTACAAGCACGTCAGAGAAGAGTCCTACCATTCTCAGTCCCTCCCTCTCCAGTGTCCCTCTCTCTGTCTCTCTGTCCCTGTGTATGTCCTTCTCTCTCTTTCCACCTTTTTTCCCTCTGTCTCTTCTTCCTCTTCCTTTTCTTCTCTGTCTGTCTGACTCTTGCTTTGTCTCCTTTCTCTCCTCTCTCTTTCTCCCTATATCTCTTTCTCACTCTCTAAGAACATTTTAAATATAACACTCATATGTCTTCTATCTACATTTCCACCTCATTTCATTGTAAAACATTCCCCTTAGGATAAGAAAGTACCTGAAGCTGATGTAAAAAGGTGATTTGTACATACACCTTTTTATCTCTTCTTAAGTCTCGGTGACCCAAGCTTTCCTAAATCTAAGGTAGAATCTTCAAGGAAGAATTAGGTTCCCCTTCCTCTGTATTTGTTAGAATCAAGGCGAGGTTTCTATGGTACATTGAACACATTTTAAAACTGTAATGGTTAAGTAACAGCTCTGTTGTAAAATTTTCATGATAGTAAATAACAGGGTTTCACTTAAATGCATCTTTCTCAGTTGAATAGTTTGCTTTCTGAACTCTGTATGTAGCCTGGGGGATCCAGAATGGCTAGAAAGAAATGTAACTATTAGGGGCGGGGGGGGCTTGTGTGCTTTACTTGGTGATTCAAAAAGATCTTGTGGTAGACCTAAGTCACAGAAACTAACTTTCAGGTTAATTAACCAGAAATATGTTAACTCAGTTCAGCAGTACATGTAGAAATTCCTGGGTAGAGGTTGTCTACGTGAGGGGAAGAGCGTCAGGTAAGGTTGCTGAACTCCTACCCAGCACCAACTGAGGAGGAGCTGGGGAACAGCAGAAGGAGGCAGGTAGGAGCCCTCTTTGGCTTCTGAGAAGACACAGAATATCAAGGCTCTTGGGTTTTTACTTAGGAAATGCTAAGGGGCCAGATGCTAAGTCAGGAGACCCAGTAAGAGAAGACGGTAACCATCTGGGCCTGGATGGACCTCTTCACTGTGCAGCGTCAGTTATGGACTGTACTGTGCTACCACTAAAGGTGGAACTGCGGGACATTCATTTATGCAAGAAATATTTATTACATGCCAATTACTTGCCATGGATCCTTCCAGACTCTAGGGTACTACAGGGCACAAATCAGCCAAAAAATAGTTTAAAAAAAATTCTTGCCTTCATGGAGTTTTCATTCTAGTCAGGGTAGGGGAGAGAAAATGTAAATTAGTAAATGTATGGTGTGTGGGATAGTAATAAATATCAAGGAGAAAAATAATACAGAAACAAGGGATAGGAAATATCTGGGTCAGGAGAGTGACAGCTTGCTTATTTATTTATTTACTTATAGAAAGAGGAGAAGGGAGGGAGAAAGACATGGAGAAAAATATCAGTGTGCAAGAGATGTGCAAGAGAAACTATTGGTTGCCTCTTGAACACCTCCAACTGGAGACCTGGCCCACAACCCAGGCATGTGCCCCAATTGGGAATCAAACCAGCAACCTTTCGGCTCACAGGCCAGCACCCAATCCACTGAGCTGCCCCAGCCAAGGCACTCTATTTTTTTATTATTGATTTTTAGAGCGAGAAGAAAATGTTGATTTGCTGCTGCACTTATTTACACATTGGTTGGCGGGTTGTTCTGGGTACCCTGACCAGGTATCACACCCGCAATCTTGGCATGCTGGGATGATGCTCTAGCCCACTGAGCTTCCTGGTCAGGGCTAGAGAGTTGCAGCTTTAGATTTGATGTACAGGCAAGGCCCAGGGTAAGAGTGACATTTGAATCAAAATAAGGAAAGGGAGAGGAAGTAAGTCACACTCCTGTCTGGGGAAGAAGATTCAAAGCAGAGGGAGAACAGGTAGAGAGCCACAAGGTAGGAGGAGCCTACTTGGCCAAAAAAGAGAGGGAGAGAGAAGCAACATTTCAAAAATTTGTGAAGTTTTTTTCTACAGTAAAGCAACTGCTCTGGCCAATTTTCTGGAACTAGTACTATGGGGATGGTCTTGGCAGCCCGTTACACTTGGCAACCTCTTTAGGGCATGTTTTGTGATTAACTGCGGCCATAAATGGAAGGCATCAGGTTCTCCTGATTTTATTAAAACATTTTTAATGCACTTTAACTAATGGACATTGTTCTTCGGTGACAAGTACCTTCACTCTTTCATCTCTTAATTTGAAGGGTTGGCCGGGACTTCCAGGTTTTCCCGGACCCGTCGGCCCGCCTGGCCCTCCGGGATTCTTTGTGAGTACAAAGTCACCATTGCTATAGACGCCATAAAACTAATAAAAGAACTAGAGCAAAAATTTGTAAACAGTTTTCTGGCTTGGTGCATGTCCTGCTGTAATTTTAATTTGTGGATTTTTTTTTTTTTAGGGCTTGCCAGGAATAATGGGGCCTCCAGGACTTAAGGTAAGTTATAGTTCCTTTGTCGTATCAGCCAGGACATCCTAATCAATGTAAAAGCCAAACCTGGTCTGGTCGCACACAGGGGTCCCTACCGCCCTGTGACGGGAGCTCACCAGGCTTCCCAGGGTTCCCGGCAGGGAAGGGAGCATGGCCGGCCACTCTTCTCTCTTCCCACTCCTCTCCCTGCACGTCAGCGACATGATCCCTGACATAAAGAGTCTTAATTCAATCATAAGGAGCTCCTGACCAGGCAAAGGGCTAGGATTGCTAGTCCATAGATTTCTCAGTTCTGATAACCCTGCGGATCACGCACCATTTTATCCTGAACATTTAGCAGTGGGGTGCTTCCTCAAACCCATCTGATCTCATGCTAGTAAGTAACAGATGACTGTTCATGCGCTCATTAAGCAGGGTGCTGCATGTGTTCCTGTTACCAAGGCCAATTACTGGCGGCAGGGAGGAAACAAATTTTTCCTGTTCTCTGATAGTTTCAGTAACTGGGTCCCTGCTAATTAACCTGCTAAAGAAAAATTAACAGGAGAAAAAGGTTTATTTCATGTGCATAGAAATGAAAATCCCTACGAGTTTGTGTACTATTTTCACAAGGGGAGATACATTTGTAGAGAAATGATAATGTAAAGGAAAACGCCTTGAGCTTCTAAGGGTGGTCAGTTGGGGGAAAGTGAAAACATGGGAGAAACTGATAGAGGATAAGGGCCATTCCAGTAAGGTTTGTTTAAGTCAGTGTGTCTCCACTGATCAGAGTTGTCTCCTCCTACTGGCTCTGCAGAAGAGAGAGGGGACACCCCCACAAAGGGACATTTATACTGTCTTTAGGCAGATGAGGGCAGATAGAGGATTTTTCCTGCATTTTCCATTCCTACATTGCCTCCAACTCAAAGTCCGTACACTAAACAGGTATATTTCGGGGTGGCATATTCTGATCCCCATCGTGAGTTTAAGTGAGAAAATGTTGAGCTGGGTAGAACCTCGCTAGGAAGTTAGTACTGAACAGCAGACATATGAAAAGATGTGCACTATGACTAATCACCAGGGAAATGTAAATAAAACCCACAGCGAGTTATTACCTCATGCCTGTCAGAATAGCTGTTATCCAGCTCAAAGCCCCCAAAAAATACAACTAAGCGACGAAGAGATAGCCAACCTATCAGATGCACAGTTCAAAACACTGGTAATCAGGATGCTCACAGACTTGGTGGAATTTGGTCACAAATTAGATGAACAAATGAAGGATATGATAATGGAAATGAAGAAAAATGTACAGGGAACCAACAGTGATGGGAAGAAAAATGGGACTCAAATCAATGGTGTGGATCAGAGAGAAGAAAGAAACATTCAAGCACAACACAATGAAGAAACAAGAATTCAAAAAAAAAAACGAGGAAAGGCTTAGGAACCTCCAGGATGTCTTGAAATGTTCCAATATCTGAATCATAGGGGTGCCAGAAGGAGAAGAGGAACAGAAAGGAATTGAAAACTTATTTGAACAAATAATGAAGGAGAACTTCCCCAATCTGGCCAAGGAAATAGACTTCCAGGGAGTCCAGGAAGCTCAGAGAGTCCCAAAGAAGTTGGACCCAAGGAGGAACACACCAAGGCACATCATAATTACATTAGCCAAGATGAAAGATAAAGAGAAAATCTTAAAAGCAGCAAGAGAAAAGGAGACAGTAACCTACAAAGGAGTGCCCAACAGACTGTCAGCTGATTTCCCAAAAGAAACCTTACAGGCAAGAAGGGGCTGGCAAGAAGTATTCCAAGCCATGAAAGGCAAGGACCTACATCCAAAATTACTCTATCCAGCAAAGCTTTCATTTAGAATGGAAGAGCAGATTAAAGTGCTTCCCAGATAAGGTCAAGTTCAAGGAGTTCATCATCACCAAGCCCTTATTATATGAAATGTTGAAGGGACTTATCTAAGAAAAAGAAGATCAAAAATAGGAACAGTAAAATGACAACAAACTCACAGCTATTAACAACTGAACCTAAAACAGAAACAAAAACAAACTAAGCAAACAAGTAGAGCAAGAACAGAATCACAGAAATGGAGATCACATGGAGGGTTATCATCAGGGAGGTGGGTGGGGAGAGAGGGGGGAAGGTACAGGGAATAAGTAGAATAAATGGCAGGTAGAAGTTAGACAGGGGGAGGTTAAGAATAGTATAGGAAATGTAGAAGCCAAAGAACTCATATATATGACCCATGGACATGAACTAAAGAGGGGGAGTGTAGGGGGAAGGGGTGTGCAGGGGGGTTGTGGAGGAGATGGGACAACTGTAATAGCATAAATCAATAAAATATATTTAAAAAAAGAATAGCTGTTATCAAAAAGTCCACAAATAACATGTCGCTGAGGATGTGGGCAAATGGGAAACCTTGGGCACTGTAGGTGGGATTGTAAATTGGTGCAACCACTAAGGAAAGCAGTATGGAGGTTCCTCAAAAAATTTAAAATAGAACTACCATGTGATTCAGCAATTCCATTTCTGGGCATCTATGCCAAGAACACAAAAACACTAAATCAAAAAAATACGTGCACCCCATGTTCAGTGCGGCGTTGTTTACCATTGCCACGTTGTGGAAGCAGCAGAGGTGCCCGTCAGTAGGTGAGTGGGTGAAGAAGGCGAGATAAAATGGAATAGTATTCATCAATGAAAAAGAATGAAATCTTTTCATTCGGAACAACATGGATGGACCTCGAGGGTGTTATGCTGCATGAAATAAGTCAGAGAAAGACAAAGACCGCAAGATTTCATTTATAGGTGGTTTCTAAACAACCAAACAAATGAACAAACAAAACAAAACAGAAACAGACTCATAGATACAGAGAACAAACCCTGCTTATCAGAGGGGTGGGGCGAGGGGGAAGACAGTAAAGGGGTGTATGAGGTGCAAACTTCTCGTCATGAAGTAAGTAAGACGGGGACACAGCGCAGGGAAGAGTGAAGAACATTGGGACTTTGTACAGTGACAGATGGGTGCTAGACTTATGGTGATCACTTTGCAAAGCCTGTAGACAGAGAGTCACTGTCTTGGACACCTGAAACATATAATATTGTATATCAACTGTACCTTAATTTTAAAATAATACATTACTCTAGGATGAAATAAAATGGCAGTCATGGCCTTGGAGGGGATTAAAATATAAGTATTCGGGTGCAAATATTAGAACTTCAAAGGGCTTAGACAATTCATTCATATTCTTTTTTAAAACATGATTTGATTTTGTATTTCTCGCAGGGTCACATGGGTGATAACGTGATCGGACAAAAAGGAGAGCGGGTAATGTGGACACGGCGGCTTGTCTGGGGCAGGGTGCCTGCAGCCCTACTGCAGCTAGCCTCCTCACATTCCCTCCAGTTTAATGCCAAACGTAGACGCTAGCTGTGGCCCAGGCGTTCGCTTGCTCTGTGTCCTTATGGAAGCACCAAAGGGGAGAGTAGTAGCTCAGATGTCACAGAGGGGATGTGCTTTAGTCTTTAACTCTCGAGTGCATTTGTTCTTAGGGTGTGAAAGGACTAAGAGGACCCCCGGGACCACCAGGCACTGTGATAGTGACGCTGACGGGCCCAGACAACAGGACGGTAACTGCTCTATTTTATGAGTGGGGTTGTGCCTTTCTGTCTCCCTTGCCTTGTTCGTTAAGTTCTGTCATCCAAGCCCAGCCCAGCCCAGCCCCCTCAGCCTCATTGAGCTTCTTGGTCTTCTTCCTTCCCTGTTTTTTCACTCATGAACCAGAAAATGTGAAATCTGAAGCAGGCAACTTCCA
Organism: Macrotus californicus; assembly: GCA_007922815.1. Taxonomy (NCBI): domain Eukaryota; kingdom Metazoa; phylum Chordata; class Mammalia; order Chiroptera; family Phyllostomidae; genus Macrotus; species Macrotus californicus. The sequence continues at coordinate 57,520 of VMDR010001951.1, forward strand.
AGATTCCTGGAGGTGGAGCCCAGGGCCAGCTTTTCTCACCCTTCACCCTCAGCCCCTCCATTGCCACTAACACAGAGAGGATATGCAGTGGGCATTTTTGAATAAACTATTACAAAATGGGTGTGCAGCTCTGCACCAGCTGGGTGGAGAGGACCTAAAGATACAGATGGAAAGGTGTCATAATAACATGGGACATTTTTTATCATTCCATTGTAACCTCAAGGACAATTTGTTCCCCATTTCTCTCCAAGGACACTAGGACCTTTTATTTGGACACTAACTTGGGCTTTCAGGGCCCGGAGCTGAGCCAAGTGCTCAGAAAAAGTGACACATGGTGTAATATACCAATCCTAGACACTCGGTTAGTCCTGGAACGTCTGGGAGGGGATGGTGAAGCAAGGAGGTAGCTAACAATTTTCTATTGCGTGAATGAAGAAATAAGCATAAACCATTCTTATCTTATAAACTTATAATTAATTGTGTTTTAATAATAGCTTGATTGAGATATAATTCACATGCCACAAAATTCACCCTCTTAAAGTATTCAGTCCATGGGTTTTGGTACTGATGAATGTTAACAGCTTTATTAGATATAGTTCACGTGCCATAAAATGACCTAGTGCACAATTCAATGGCTTTTTGTATGTTCTTACAGTTTTGCAGCTATTACCACATTCAGTTAGAACATTGGCATCACACCAAAAAGAAACCCCTAAGCCATCACTCTCCATTATAATTTTTAATAAGAATTTTCAAAACAACAGTTAAAACACAGTAAAATTTGATATGACAAAAATTATAATTCACATTGAAGAATGGGGAAAAAAATTGAATTTTCCAAAGGTAATTAACAAAAATAAAAGTTTAAAACTTTATTGACTAAAAATTGATAGGAAAAATACCTTATCTTGACAAAATCTTAATCTGGAAGATGACCCAGAAGGGGAGGGGAATGGGTTTGAAGAAAATGCCTTTAAGAGAGGCCACACCTGGGAAAAAATATAATCAATAAAATATGATAAAAGCAAAATCAAACTTGATTCATGAATCAAATCCTCATTGTGACATTTACTTAGAAAATAATTGATGACAATGAAAATAATTTCAGTATACTAAACATGAATGTAAAATACATTAGAAATGATGTGTGTGTGCTATAGAAAGCTGATTCAGGAATTAAATTAGTTTAATGTAGTTTGATCAAAAAGATGCTTTCTTTTTAAAAAGTATATTGTTTTGGTGGGTTCCCAGGTATAAAATTCAAAATGTGAAAAATGATCATGTGTCCTATTAACAGGAGGAACATAAGTGTTTTGTAAATTCAGTATATTGAACAGATAGAGGCCTTTCCCAGGTTTATTCAGGAAAGTCGTGTTTGATCTGTGTGTAACAACCTTAACTTGTTTTTGGCAGGCCCTCAAGGGCGAGAAAGGAGACCAGGGAGACCAGGGCAGAGCCGGACCTCCTGGACCCTCCGTAGGTCATTTAGACTCATGTCGTTCCTTTGAAACACAAAGTGAAACCTCAGGGAGCATTTTGATGTGTGATCTACCTTTAAATCTTAATGTTAGCTGCAGACCAATAGTAGTTTACCACTGAGGTCATGAATACTCTAGAATTGTTTTACGGCCACTCCTGGCCGAAACCGTTGTACTGTTTCACATGCACCCAATGTCACCCCTCTTAGAATTTACTTCCAGCATCTGGGTTTTTAGCACCTGTTTTTTAATTAATTGACGTTCATAAATAAGATTTCCCTCTTAGATGATCCATCATTTTAACGTTTTTAAAAACAGCAGGATAATCAGAGGGGGAAAGTGAATAAAAATCAATGTCAGTCAAAATTCAATAATTCGTAAAACTTGACATAAGTCTCATTAATACAGGGACCACCTGGAGACTCTTATGGATCAGAAAAAGGTGCCCGTGGAGAACCTGGCCCACAGGTAAACCAGGAAATTATATTAGTCAGCATTTAGGACTCTTTAGATGACAAGCATATAAAACGGCCAACTCAAACTAGCTTAGACTTTTTTTAATGTTTAAAGGTTTGGGAAGTGGAATTTATTTGTTCAAATGTATGAGAAGTTCAAGGCTACGACAGTCTTCAAGGACTTCAGAGCCTGGAACAACATGATCAGCACTGTCTCCATTTCTCTCCTGCTCCTCTCCGTGTTCACCTCATCGTGTCCTTGTCAAAATGACTTTTCACGTAGGGGGGTGTGGGGAGAAAGAGTGGGACGTAGCAATGAGCGACCCTGGGTTTCAGTTAATAGCGTGAAAGGAGGGAGTGTGTCTCCCTGTGTCCATATATGAAATCCTGCAGAATCACTGTTACTGGCCCAGGGTGGGTCATGTGCCTCATTCTGGAAAAGTGTCTGTCCAGGAGGAAAAGGTGCCATAACTGGCCAGGCCACTGGGACATGGGGCTTCTGCAGCTGACAGCCCCATCCAAACCACACAGACGGGAGGACGACTCCCCAAAGGAAACGGGGCCAAGAAGGTGACAGGGAGTGGATGCAGGGAAGACAGAGCAGCAGGGGCCCTCTCTCCCACCCCGCTCTGTTCTGGAAAGATTGAAATATGTATTATTTTTAAACTCTGAAAATTATATACTGGGAAAAATAAATTTTTTCTAAGAAAAAATATTCAATCAATGTGATTTTTAGTTTTATCACAGAGGGTAAATAGCCATAATAGTTCATCCAAAAGCCCTGTACATTTGGACACTGCAACATATTTTTTTATACATATGTTTAAACATATGCACATCTGGAGTTCATGAAATTGCCAACATCTTATATGAATATATGGACTGTGAAACCTTCCGCTTTCTGAGTTTTCTTGTCCACTTCTCGGCTCAGTGCTTCCTTGATTTTCCTTCTAAACCTGGATGGACAGTATCAGCTCTAATTTCAGCTTAGCTTAATTTTCTTTCTTTCTTCCTTTGACCTTCCCTGATCCCCCATTCCGACTGGCTTCTGTGTTACTTGCAAGAGGGGACCTTTGTGTGTTCTGTGATCAATAATAGTTTCCTTCTAATAACTGTGTGGGAAGCCTCAGCCAGGTATTCTTGCCTGAGGGTGAGAGATGATTATATCATCTAAGTTTTCCATGTTTATTAAAGTCATTCATATTTATTAGATTCCATGTTTTTGTTTTGTTTCTGCTTTAGGGTAAACCTGGAAAAGATGGTGCCCCAGGGTTCCCTGGCACTGAGGTAAAGGCATGGGTTTTTTGTTGAAATAATGAGCATGCCAGTTCTATTAGATGAAGAAGGGTATTTGAGTCACCGAGTAGTTGTAAACTAAACAAAAGCCTGTAGTTTCTTTAAAGTACATTTGAAAATCATAGTTTTACACTGTGAAAAGAGATCGACTGAACACATTATTTTTCCAAAAGAGAGTTCAAACTATTCTGCTTCTAATGGAAGAAATTGATTTGTGGGTCTCCTGACCAATTCTCTTGGCTCTGTTCTCTAGGGAGCCAAAGGCAGCAGGGGCATACCTGGGTTAGCAGGTGAAGACGGCATTAAGGTAATTCCTTCCTCATATCCCATCTTCAGCCTTTTTCAACTGGTTGGGTTTTGCACACTCTCTTCCCTCCACACCCTGGAACTAGGTACAAGAAACTGCAATGAGGGTTCATTAAAATACCTCAGTACATTTAAAAAGAAATGAGAGAGGTAACAACTTAAACACTCGAAGGGCTGCCTTATGGGAAAGATATTAAACTTCTTCTACGTAGTAGACACTGGCTGAGTTAGGACCAGTGAGATTTCAGCTCCTCACGAGGAGGGAGCTGGAAAACGCCTACAACTGTAGGAAGTTTTAGGTCATTGGAGGTCAAGCATAGGCTGAGTGGCCCCATGAGTCTCAACCTGGGTCACTACACACAGAAAGGTCATCATCAGTTAGTTGTGGGGTGTATTCCACATTGTTTCTCCCAACAACACATTACAGACAAATTCACATGATTTTCATACATAGGCACATGTACAAATTCAAGGTTTATCCTATAATAATACCACTTCCAGTCGAATTCTGAAATGCCTTCTTGAGTAGGTCAGAAAGGGGGTTGTTGGCAGTTGGGACTCTGGGAGCTGCTTGCAACTCACAACCTAGTGTTCCTCTAATCTGGGCGAAAACTTGGAAGTGTGGAGTGCACGTGAACGTCCTCTGAAGGTAGTGACATGGGAGTCCCCTGGAGAACCACCAGACAACCACTGACTTCTGCAGGACCTTGTTGATAGGACTCTCCACCCAGATACAGCCCTCTAGGAAAATAATCCAAAGTCAATGTCCCTCACACTATAACTTGGGGTTTGTGTATTACATCAAAATAGCATTGATTTATTGTTTAATTGTGCATTTTGCTTTTTAAGTATACCAAATACATAAATGCTTTTGATGAATGAACTCATCATTTATAACTGTCTCTCACCATAGGGGCGGAAAGGGGACGTTGGCCCCCCAGGATTTCGTGGTCCAGTAAGTGTAATTAAATCAATGTCCTTGTCCTGTTTGATCAAGTCCTTCCAAATGTCAAGGAAATTTTGAATCAGGGTCTCTCATTAATGGTTATGATAGAGATTATGATATTTACCTCTTTATTAAACCAGGGCAAAAGAAAAAAAAAAGCTGTTGTTATTATTTGACCTTTTGACCGTGGGCAAATTTCTCTGCTTGGTCCTGTTTGGTCTTGGGAACGCACTAGTGACGCCCGTCCTGGGCTGCGGAGAGGAAGCAAACCTCTGTCTAAGGGGACCTAGTCCCAGGCGATCCTGTGTTCTGAGTAGACTACAAGGACTGCTGGTCACCCAGGGCAGAGGGAGCCAGCTCCACCCCCTCCAGCTGATTATGGCAACTCCTGCACCTTCTGGCAGCAGAGGCTCAACCATGGGTTTAATGCAGGGCCAGCAAACGCCGCTGACCGCCGCCCAAGCTCTGTCTCAGCAGGCAGGCTCCCCTCACCAGCGAGGACATGGATTTGATGGCTGTCAGCCCCTGACTGCAGGGTGGCCACATTCTATAATCTGCAGCTTAAGGAGGGAATAAAAGGGACCCAGGCTCTGAGATCTGGTATCTGTTTCTCTCCTACTTCCAAAGACGACGGTTCTCACACGCAGTGTGCTGAGCAGGGCGGCCATTTTTTGATTGACAGAACAGTCTGTGGGGGTGGGGGGTGTCCTATTATCCATGTAGTTCTCACACCCCTCGGGCCAAGCACTTTAATTCAGTGACTGGAGGAGGGTCCTGGAAATCTACATCTTTACACTTTGAGCAGATGATTCAAAAGAGAGTAGTCCCAAAATACTTTTATGGCATTGCTGGGAAGATGAGGTGAGCTCTTTGGTGAAAGCACTTAGCCAATATTTGGCAGGTGCACAAAGGCCATTACGGGTTTTGTGATGGAGATCATCACATTGCTGTTATTGTTATTATTATGGATTCTTTTTTGTGCTTATTACTTAACCACAAAACTCGTCTTACCTCATCTTTAAACAAGCCAACAAAGGGGTTGGCCCCATGCCAAATGTGAAAAAACAAAACAGAGGTTTTTTTAAAAAAACATTTATATTTTCATCTTCTTTTCTTCAAGACAACTATATTGAACTTTAAGTGACAACCACTTTTCTAGTTGCAGTTTAGGGGCATTCTAAGCATTCTGGGCTCACTGCGTGTTTTCTTGTGCTCCAGTCTACGTAACTCTGCAGCATCACTAACTTCAGAGGGGTCCTGCTCAGGAAGTAGATGGTTAAGGAGACCAGAAGTAGGTCCACGGAATGTGTCAGAAACAATAGTCCTCGATTACTGTAAGTCAATGATGTCCTGAAATTGAGAGAAACAACCAATGGAGGATTTTTTGATGTGTAGGTCTCAACCTACTCTAACATAAATTCAGTGCCTCAGGACAGGCATTTTTAAAAAGTGAAATAGAACAGAATAAAAATACCAGAGTTGATCCTATGTCACAAAGTAAGTCACTGTTTTGTGAAACATTAAGTTCTGTGTACGTAGTCATGTGGACATAGATATGTCTAGGTGCATGCATGTGCACTTTAAATGTAAGTGTGCGAGCTCGGTCACGTCATCAAATGTATTTCTAACTGAAAGCCCATGAAATATATGATGCCATACCAGAAACATCAACTTTTACCTTTAAACTTACCCATCCTATACACGTGACTACCCTGTCTCTGCTAACACGTAAGCCTATATGAATTGGGGACACAAGGAGGACATTGAAGTAATTGCATTTGCTGAATGTCCATAAATAGCTATTCTTTCTCTTTCTCCATTTCTTTTCCCTTTAAGACAGAATATTATGATGCATACCAGGAAAAGGGAGATGAGGGGATTCCAGGCCCACGAGGACCCAAAGGAGCTCGTGGCCCACCGGGTGAGAATACATTTCCTCCTAAAGCATTTGCTCATCATTTCCACCCTACTTTTAAGGTAGCACAGCCTGTGCTTATAGACCTAGAATTGGCAGGGGCAGAAGGGAAGTCCCCTAATTTTCATGGGTGGTGGTATTTGTTGGTGTCTCCTAATTTTCATACAAAACTTCCTATGCAGTCCCATATTTCCTATGAAATTTTGCTAGAAAATTTCATGTGAAACTTTTGTATGAAAATACCATAGAAGGTAATTTACTTTTGTGTAGGAAACCATGAAGTTCAAGTCACTAACGCGGTCAGAGGGCAGGATGAAGGAGTGTAAGAAATCTGTCTTCTCAGTGGGATTATGGATGTGAAAGTGGAAACCCAAATAGCTGGCATTTGAGCGAATTCACACAAATAGTGACAAGGGGTGACGAAGCCCTGGTTTCCTTTCCCGTGGCACCATGAACTGGAGACACATTTACTTACATTCTACACTTTTTGATGGGTTGGAAGGGTCTAGGTCACCAGCTCTCACCTCTGGCTACAACTAGAACCCCCAGAACTTCTCCAGTAATAGCCACGTCAGGGTCCCATCCTTGTGATCCTGATTTAATTGGGCTCTGGGCTCTAGCAGGTTGGGAAAGCTCCTCAGATTATTCTAGTGTGCGGCAGCAGGATTGAGATTCACTAATCTGGGCAAATCATTGATTTCAACAAGATTTTGAAGGAGATTTTTGTTAGAGGAAAAATAACGCATGTGTTTAAATAAATGGACAGATACCTATAGACATAGGTAGAGATTTTTTTAAAGGCAATGTTAGAGCTAGAAGCAATCTGAGATGGGACACCAGGCCGAACTGCAGATCCTTGACAATTCCAGCTCTTCGGCTCTGGTGTGTCTGAACCATCCCAGCAAAGCACAAACACAGAGCAGGCTCTTCGCGAATTTCCGCTGAACTGTTTGAAAATGGTAAGGCAGCATGGTTCACTTTTGAGTATTAGACATCTGAGATAAGTTTCTTCTCTGCACTTTGTCTAAACAAATAAAGTTTTCTAATATTTATCTGTATAAGAATGGAGGAAAAGTATGAACGATATTTACTATTATTATACTATTGTCACCAGATTTCAAAAATGAGAAGAGGGGAGTATTTATGTCTTTGTAAGTAACTAATTACTGTTATATATTTGTAGGTCCCATTGGCCCTCCTGGAGACCCTGGAAGGCCTGGTACGTATTTCTTGGGGTATCAATAGAAATGCTGTTAAAAAGTAAAATGCATTGTTCTCTCATAAGTCTGCATTCGTTACATAAGGCCAATCTTTAATCAATTGGCATAAAAGTGTTTCTGACTTGTGAACATTGTGGCCTGCAGCGGAAGACGGAGTGAAAGCTAACACAGAGTGTTATAGAAATGCTCTTTTTCACTTGTCGGTGGTGTTCACTGTAAGTGTAAGACGGCAAGCTGGGTGTTGGAGCAGAAGCCTTGACCCTCAGAGGAGGCACAGAGATAGAAAGCAACAGTCTGATAGCAGTTAGGCTGGTTAAGAATGACTGTTTTCAAGTTGCATAAGAGTTCATAGATTATACTTTTTATGTGAGGCTTTAAAACTTACAATATATTATTTATGGATACATAGGTAATTCTGTAAAGCGTGAGTCATTAGCACGGTTGCCTCCTGAGAAAGGAAGAAGAGCAGCATCCATGATCATACACAGAGGTCTCGATTGTAACTGCAATGCTGCAATGTGTCACTTTGTGTAAAAGGAAAGGGAACCAAGAAAAAATAGCAAATACTTGATAAGCCCTGCCATTCATTATGTTTTTCTCTATACCGTGTTGTATATTTAAGCTATTTCATAATGTAGAAAATGAATTATAATTAAGCAGATGGCAGAACTACATGCATATTACAATTCCACTGTAAAAAAGAGATGAATGGATAAATATTATGTGTACTTGCATGCACATGAAAAAATACACATCAAACTGTTAACAGTGAGTATCTCTTGAAGTTTCAATGGGGCAAAAGAATATTTTAGAGGTCAATCCCAAGATTACAGAAGACTTCTTTCTGCCTGCCAGGGCCCTAAGCAATGAATAGGCTCCTTCAGGAAGCCAGTGAAGGGAAATTTCAAAGCTCTGAAACAGTGTCAGTCAGAGGCATTTACCTTTATGCCAAAATCCTTCTGCTCAATAATCAGAAATACTCAGATGTTACCCTTGCCGGTTTCTTAGCCCCTTGGTGGGGAGGTCTCCCTTCTTAACAATGAAACTCTTTCTGAGGTGGGGGTTCAGGGCTGCCCCTTCTCATATCCTCATCATCTTAGGAAAGACAATGGAAGTGGGCTGTGGGAGCCCTGGCTGGCCTCCCCTCCCCTCCCCTCCCCCACGCCCCTTCCTACCTCAGACAATTGGCAGGAATAAAGTCCCATTAGAACTTCCTCTCTTTCCTCTTTGGGATACAGCAAAGTAGGCATCCTAGGGTCTCTAATTTAAAAATCTACAAAATACCACGTATTGAGGAATTTCGCATGAAGTGCTTTTAAATAAAAAGACTACTGGGCAGGCCAAACTCTGTTTCAGTTTCTTGTCGTAAATGACGTAAGTGATGCTGTGGGAATGGAGTGTCCCAAGCCAGCGCTGCTGCTTGGTGACAACTTAACAAGGTCACAGGTGAAGAAAGGGAGACATTCACTTTTGTGTTATACCTTCCAGTGTCGCAACTTTTATCCGTCAGAAGGCACCACATTTTGCAATTGAAAAGTAATATATTAATCATGAAAAAAACTATAATAAAATTATCATTCATATTAATTTATGATAATTAAACTGCAATAAAATGATTCTTTTTCTCCAAGGCTCATCAAAGCCTGGCCTCAGAGGAGCCCCAGGACCACCAGGCATGAAAGGAAGAAAAGGGGAGCAAGGACCTCCAGGGAAGAATGCAGTGGGGCCTCCTGGGTCCCCGGGTTGTCCCGGTTCACCAGGCCTTCCGGGGCCACCGGGACCCCCAGGACCACCAGGTAAAGATGCCTAATGGGCCTTGTTTTGTGTACATTGCCCAGGGACAGATGTGTGCAAATTACAAGCAGTGGCCTTGGAGACTGGCCACCAATGCGTGCAGATCTTAGGAGTTCCTCTCCACTGGCATTCCATCTTATCAGCTTCTGCGAAACAGCTGTGGAGGAGCGACTGCTTTGCAAGAGCAGCAAAGCGTTACCCCGAGTTCCCACAGATGGCAGAGTGGAAGGCAGGTCCAAGAGCGGGAGGCAGGGAAGGAGTGACAGTTACTAAGTTGGCCTAAACCAAGGGCAACTGCTTGTTCAGTCCCTGGAGATTGTCTTCCAAGAAGCTGTGTAGCTCTGTCTCAGGATAATGTGTCCCTGGGAAGAAGAGGCAAGCTGCTCTTTCTCATGGTCAAAGATAGGCTCCCACAGGACTGGACTCACCACCCCCACACCCCCCCACCCCAGGCTGTGTCTGCCCAGCTCCCAGGGCATCTCATACTTAGGCATCAGCAGGGAAGCCCCAGACCAAGATGTGCAGTCTGGGCACAAGGCCAGATGCTGCCACGGGAAGTGAGTCAGAGACCACAGAGCTGCGGCCCACAGGACTCGAAGTGGTACCTGGAGGTTCTCATGCAGGTGTCCGTTCCTCCCCGTCTCTCCCAAGAGCCACTTAGCATTCTATGTTGACTGACAGCTACATGGAACCTATGAAACATAGGTCACTCTTTGTACTTTAAATACCTTTCCTGGCAGGAGCCTGGGAGGTCTTGTGATTTATGCTCAACTCTCTGAATAGCCTTAAGTAATCTTGTGTGTCAGAGACTTTTTTTTTAAAGAAAAGAGACATTTTTATTTATAGACAATATGATTACAAACATAGAAAATCAAAAAGAATAATCTGGGAGACTCTTATTATTACTAAGATAATTCAGTTAAGTGTCTGGTTATGTGAGCAATATTTTAAAAAATAAAAGCATGTCTTTAGGCCAATAGCAATATAAGAAATTATCCTATTAGTAAAAAGATATAATGCCCCGGAATAAAACTGCCAAGTTATGGTATAGACCTATATGGAAAACAAAGCAAAACAAAACTGAAATAAAACTCTACTATGTGTCAGGGATTTCAACAATTTCTCGTCCTCCAAGTCTTTCTCCAGATGTGGGCTGTGTCCTCATGTTATTGATACCGAGCTTGATGTGCACTGTTCTTGTACCTAACGGATGCTAAAGTCAGCATCTGGACCCTGAGTACTGACCCTTCTCCCCTTGGAGACCGCCCTGGTTTCCTTTCTTCTCTTGTCTAAGCAACATCTGTCTGTCTGTCTGTCCAGTTATAGCTTCAAATCCAAATCCTGCAGAAAGTGCTCGCCAAGCCCACACCCTGTCGCACTCCTGCTTAGCACAATTGTGGGATGTTTCACATTGCCTTGTCTTTGTCAGTCCCCTCTGTGAGAATCAACGCCCCTTGGGGTCAGGGACTGTGACTGTTTCAAGTTCCATCTTGTCACACGGGGCTGGAACATTGTAGGTACAAAATTATTTGTCGGCTGAAGTGTGAAGAGAGCGTGAGCATGTGCAGGCATATACAATGTATAAATATGTAAGTTCGCGTGTAAGTCCACATGAAGTATAAAGCTGACATGGGATTTTACTGTCTAAAGAGGACTGTGCTGTCATCTTACAGACAGAAAACTGGGTGACAAAGTGGGCACCCTTTTCACAGCCAAGCAGACACAGTGTAATACACCCCAGAGGCCATCAGGATTAAATGTTTCCACTGTCACTTCATCACGATGACATTTGGGGCAGCTATTACCATTTTTAAATATCTAATTTTATCAGCGTTGCCTTCAACTTATAGTTGAAATGGCAAGACCAAAAATTAGGTTACAGAACACAGTAGTTTAAAGGCAGTAGCTGTCCCTTGTAACATTATAGTAGCAGATAAGATGTGGAAGCCTGGGAAGGGCTTTTGCGGGGAGCTGCTTTAAGAAAACGACAAACTCAGTTGATGAGAACCAGCCACGAGGAGGAAACGCACAGACCTCTGAGTCAGAACTTTTTTCCGTCCGAATGTATGAAGCATCTTCAGTATATCAGGGAGATTCAGAGGGCACTGAAGAATAAGATTTGACCCCTTGTCTAAAAATGCCAAAGGGACAGTCTTGGGATAACGGGAACTAACATAATGAGAAAATGTGGATTGCTTGTGTGATGAGAAACACCTTCCAGTGAGTTTCAAGGAACCAGCACGTCAGTATCAGAAAACATCGTCTGCAGGTGATGTGGAAGGAAAAGCTGGTCAGCCTGCTTCAGCCCTGTCTGTTGCAGCTCACCTTCGAAGGACTCGACTTCCAAAACAAATACGGGGATGGGGGGAAATGAACATAAACTAATCTACATTACTAAAACACTTGAAAATTGGAAATGAAAATACTTAAAGAAATAAAAAACTAGCTTTGGTATTGTCCTTTCATAGGTGGCATCATTTTCCACAAGGGCCTCCCTGGGGAAGTTGGACGGCCCGGCCCGGTGGGGCCTCCGGGAATCCCAGGCAACGATGGGCACAAAGGTGGGTTCAAGCAACCATGTCGTTCTGTTAGAGTAAGCCGTTCTCATCATCATGCTCGTCACTGATTTCCACCCCCCGAGACAGCAATAACCCCAAACAGCAGCCAGAGACAGCTTCTTTTCCAAAAGCATGAGCTAAATGTTCATTTATCTGTCCATCTGTCTAGCACCCATGCAATAAATCATTGGCTAGTCCTAGAATGTGAATTTTCTCCTGCATTCGCAGAGAGAGGAACACTGAGATAGTAGCCATTTTATACTGAACTCAGGATTTTCTTTCTAAGGACACCTAGAACCTCATACTGATAAAGTAAGCAGATATAATAGATGAATGATTTTTTTATTAGTATGGGCAATTTCCTACATGATTTTCATGACATGAAGAACATGTTCAGTGTAAGAAAGGACTGTGCATTTGGAACCTGTCCTTTCTGCAGCTGTGGTGCGGGTGTATGAGTAACAAGAGCATACTTCTGTTGCAGGGGAACCAGGCCGCTTGTGCACAGAATGTCCTTGTGTCCCAGGGCCTCCGGGTGTCCCAGGACTGCCGGGGTTAGATGGCATGAAAGGAGTCCCAGGTACAGACTATTTGCAAGCAAGTATTTTTGCAAGTACAAAACGTTCCATTCTCTGGGTGATGGAAAAGGGTAGCAGACGACTGGATGTCCCAAGGTTTACATGGACTCGGAGGGAGATTTTCTAAAAACATACTCTGTTAACGTACAGAAAGACAAAGTCACATAAACGCTGGCATTTCCCCATTTCATTTCGGTTGTTGAACTCTAGCCAACTAGTGTGTTATCCTGGAATTGTAAACTCAGAATCTTCTAGGGGGCCAGCAGGTAACTTGGAGGAATGAAGCAACAGCACTAAACACACACCACTTTTTTCTTCCACAAACAAATAAGCTCTTTCCTAGGTTTTTTCTTGAAAGACACCACCCTTCTCTGTTCATTTGTTCATATCCCCACTTTTGATACAGTTAAGGGTGTACACCGTATTTCACATTCTTAGGGATACAAGTGCAATAAAAAAGTATGACAAATAATGTCATTTCATTCAACATTGTTAATTTTAATGTCGATGAAATGCCCTAGGAGCTTAATTCTTGCTTATATCAATTTGTGGTAAAATTTTTATCCAATCACCCACATCATTTCACTGCAGTTCCCCGAACCTATCAAAGACATTAGGTGAGGACTAATTGAAGACCGCTGACCTCTGTGCAGGGGACGATAGAGAGTAGTGGGGAGTGTGGTAAACTGGAGGGCCCATTGAAAGGGGCCTTCAGACACTCAACTCCAGCCTGTTGTTAATTTGTGAATAAATCTTCCCAGTTTCATAAAAAGAAAGAAATTAGAATTTTTATCTAAAAATCGTGTATTTAAAAAAAATATATTAGCCATCAGTTCTTGAAGGAGGACTAAATAAAGCGTATGTCACTTCACTTCCCACCCTCTGCCAAACGAGGACCCTCCACCTCAATGCCATTGCTCCAGGCTGTCCCTGCCTCTGCTGGCCTTCACAGAACTGGCCGTGAACAAAACCTTGGAGTAGAAAAAGTATTTGTTAGCCTTTGTGCCACTTCCCTGGCTACTCAGGGCCTCTCACCTGGCACCACAGACACTCCTGGTTCTGCCATCAGCACCTTAGACCCCGTTACCAAATTATTTACCATTGAGCAGTAAGAGCTCAAGTTACAGAGCCCTTGGCCAGAGTGCGAGGGACTATTCTAGGCAATGACATGCCATATATGCCTCCTCACCTTAGAGGTAAGTGCCATCTTAGCCCCATGTGACAATGCAGATGTTGAGGCATATGATGACATAGCTTGTGAGTGCTAGGAGCCTAGACTCAAGTCCCATCAGCCTCCTCCGGAGGCAGGCCTTTCCCTCTACACTGCATCCCTTAATTGCTAAACCAGGGCAGCCCTGAAGGCGAGTTAGTGCAAAGTTCTACCTGCCAACATACATAACAGGATGTGTGTGTGTGTTACCACCATCCAGTAGACGTTTCCAATGGCCGGGGGTCTTTGGGGAGGTTGGTGCTCAGCCCAAGGAAAACAGGCTAAGGGAGGCAGCTATGGGCCCCATGGACAGTCAACAGCACACATGCATTCATCTGGGGGTCCTGTGTCACTCTCAAGTCCTACCCGCATCTTTGTTTTATTTATTTTATTGTTTTATTACCGTTTTCCCAATGTTTCCCTCTTTGCTCTCCTCTGCCCATCCCACCCCGCCCCCACTCCCACAGTTATTCCCCACCCTGTTGTCCATGTCCATGGGTCATTCGTACATGTTCCTTGTCTAGTCCCTTCCCTTCTTTCCCTCCTTGTCCCCCTTCCCCCCATTCTCTGATGGCTACCTGTTTCTTGTTTCCGTGCCTCTGGTTCTGTTTTGCTCCCTTGTTTGTTTCCTCCCCGCATCTTTATCAACACCTTAGTGACTTTGTCATCGCTACCCTCTGACTCCCTGAGACAGGCCTGTGAGGGAAGAAGGGACAAAGGGCAGGGACACAGCTCTTCCTGTGGCAGCTCTTCAGTGCCCAAGCTTCCGGGGAAATGTTCTGTTAAACAAAAACTAAAAGGGAGGGAAGAAAGGAGGGAAGAAAAACAGGGAAAGTGATCGTTATTTTCCTGCATTCCCCTTGAGTGACCTCTGACCCAGGGTTGGGCAGCTTCCTGCTGCTGAGTGACCAGTTGCACTGTGTTTCCCCTGTTTCCCCTACGTTGACACATAACAGGTATAGCTTGACGAATACATATGTATGTATGTATATAATATATATAATAAAATCATATATTATATATATGCAGTAAAACCATTTGGATTACTGTCAAAAAATATGTCCTGGCTCTTATCTCGCAAAAAATAAAATCTGAACAAACATTTGTTCATAAACGGACCTGAGATTCATTTGGAAGATCCTCTGAAGAAATCATGCTTACAGAGATGCTTCAGTACCTACAGTAACTATGAAATTGTGCAGCAAATGCACTTTGGCAGCAGACACCCAAAGCCTCAGAAGAGTGTGTGCCTGTTGGTCCTGCCGCTAAACATTTAGTAGTTTATTGTAAAGAAAATAATTGGGTAAAGTCGCAGAAGGATTGATAAATATTCAGAGATACTTGTGACATTGTTTACAACCATTAAGTTGAAAAAAACGATCTAAGCGCCTAAAAGCAGCCGTTAGCTGAGGAAGTGCATTCATACAACAGGCTACTGTGTGCCCACTAAAGTGAGGCTGCAAATCTGTACTTACTGATTTCTAAGTTATAAATGTATATTTATTTATGTGCATGTATGGAGAAACAATTTTGTGAGTAATATACCTGAAAATGTTAGTGAATGCTGTCTTCTGATGTTAGATTTATGGGTGATTTTCATGCTCTTGCGTTCAACTTTTTTACAAATGAGCATATAGTACTTTTGTCACCAAAAAATATATATATCTCTTTATAAAGACAAGAATCTCGAGAAGCTAAAATTTTTGAGTTCTTGTGTTGTTTACATTTTCGCTGAATCTAGTGGTTTATTCCCACTCTCTTCTTGCACCCTATGTTTTAACCTAGAAGTTGTCTTTCTTTGCCCCAAAGAAACACCCCATTTTTTTCATACTGTATATCACTCTCGCTGCTCAGAGTTGGTGTCCAATGAGTGGTTATTGATTCATTGCTTTTCAGGAGGACGAGGGGCGGCTGGCATTAAAGGAAGCCCAGGGTCCCCAGGAAGTGCGGGTCTCTCAGGATTTCCAGTAAGATTTTGTGGGTTTGAAGCTTTCATTTCAGTTTGGAGAACAGAGCACTCAGTCTGGAAATACAGTTGTACCACACATAGGTTATCAGTTAGGTGCCTGGCAAAGTAGGGACACTTACCAGACACTTGTTGATTAAATGGCTGAATGAATGATGTGTGAATGAATTAGTGAATTGAAAGGGACATCAGAGACAGAAAGCAAATGAGTAGTGGCCTGGGGCAGAGGCTGGGAACAGGGACTGACTGCAGATGGGTTTGCGAGAATTTGGGGGAGTGATAAAAATGTTTTAACACTGAATTGGGTGGTTGTAGCAGAAATGTACACATTTATTTTAAAAGTCATTGAATTGTGTTCTTACAAAGGACACATGTTATGGTATGTAAATTACGCCTCAGAGAAGTTGTTAAAAATTTAAGTTTTGATGATCATAGTGCATCAGAAAGTTATATGTGGATAAATGTATTTCAATCGAATTATCCAGAGATGCATGTTAAAATTTACCAATATTCTAACATAATCTGAATTATGATTATTGTATCATTTGTATGAGTATCATATTGTATTATATTATTGTGTGTGCTGCATTGAGTTTTCTAAAAATCTATATATGTCCCATTCAAATTAAAAAGTTCTTGTTGAGATTTTTTTTTGGGGGGGATTGACCAAAATGACTCTGCCCAAAAGCAATACAGACTGATTTCTATATCACCCTAGGGATTCCCAGGTGCTCAGGGTGACCCAGGACTTAAAGGAGAAAAAGGTGAAACACCCCAGCCAGTTGGACAAGTGGGAGACCCGGGGGACCCGGGGCCCAGAGGGCAGCCTGGATTAAGGGGCTTGGATGGCATTCCTGGGACCCCTGGAGCAAAAGGATCACTAGGACCAAAAGGCGAACTGGTTGGTATCTAGTGACTTTTTCCAAATTATTCTCCCTGTAAGTGACGAGCTCTTAAGTTAAGACATAAGGTGATTTTCTTTCAAAAAAATTGTTGGCCACTCAGCACTGTTCATCCCTCTAACTGCAGAATGAGGCATCTTCAAACCAGAGCAAGTATTTATAGAGTTTTGACAAAATAGGTAGCACTTAATGGATTCTTTAGGACAAATAAAATTCTCCATGACAATGACCTTGACTCATGCACAAGTTACAATTTCACATTTGTGTCAAATGAATTTATAAGAAGTTCAGAAAATGATTACCAAAGGGAAGGTTTAGTCAATATTTTAGGGATGATGTTTATTCTTTTCAGTAAAAATAAATGCATGAAAGGATTGAATAGTTAGGGATAGGTGTAGTCAAATAAAGAGATCAAATGTTTTGTCATTGACAGTATTTAAGCTTATGTAAATCTGATCTCTTTTCGTAAGGTATAATCTCTCACTGTTCATTTGAGAGATCCCCACCAGGAAGTTCGCAAGGCGTGCGGCCCAGCCAGCCTACTCTATGAAATACCCGTCTCTCCCAGGGTTAATCATTGTGAGCCAATTAAAAGGGTCCCACCTCAAAAAGAGAAACTCGGCCCAACAGATGTAAAGGTTCATGTACGGATCCCTTAATGTCAGAATATGAATTGTGACTCCCCAAGGTGTAGATATGGTATCCAGCCTTTCCTGAGCCTTTTTTGACAACAAAGCTTTTTTCTGGATGGGAGCAGCTGGCAAGGCCAGTGGTGCTCAGCCCCTCCCCAGGCCAGCTGCCAGGCTGCCCCTCACGTGGTAGCTGTTCTTGTAGAGGGACAGAGTCTAGAAAGCTTTTGGTCTAGTGTTAGTAGAGTTCAGGTGACACTCCCATGGGCCGTTTGCATCTCCCTAGTTTCTTTATTCACTCTGTCTGGCAGAGATGTTCCAGAACGTGGGAGAAAATCAAAGAGCTGATTTGTCATGCCTTAGGCCCTGTCATTTTAAAAGAGGGACAAGGACCACTTAGCCACCTGTTGATATCAAACAATGAAAAATTCAGTCCCTGTTGGGGAGGAAGCTGTCACATTCAGCTTCTTTAAAACATTCCATTGATTTTCAATGTTACAACCTACAAAGTATTTTAAAGAGACATTTTATAAGAAAACAATTAATACAGATGGCCTATCTCTTTTGTAAAGGAAATACCTGGTGAAAACCAAACAAATACAAGTTTGCTGTCCTGGTTTAATTTTAGAAATGGACCATTAACATGCATGTCATTTCCATGTGAACTGTTGGCCAAGTCGAGCTGTGTTTGAGGGTCTATTATCACATGGGTAGCACCCCACTGTAGGACATCTCTAGAGGATCTCAGGGTTCCAGGTGAATGAAATGTGGCTGAATTCCAAAGGGCACAGAACTGCAGAAACCATAGAACACCCTCATCTTAATAATGATTCCCTTCAAGTGGCAACTGCTTTTTAATTCAGCACCTTCTCAGTGACTGTCCAAGGGGCATTCCTGTTCGTGGTGATGTTAACCTGTGTGAGGAAATCCTGGAATGAAGTATCCAAACATGCTCCTATCGTTACAGGCCCTCCGTGGTGAGAAGGGGGACCAGGGTCCTCCAGGGGATCCTGGCATCCCTGGGTCGCCAGGACCTGCAGGACCAGCTGGACCACCAGGCTATGGACCACCGGGAGAGCCTGGTCCAAAGGGCACCCAAGGAGTTCCTGGAGCTCGTGGACCACCTGGAGAAGCCGGTTGGTTAGTTTTCTTTCCAGTCCTGTTTTCCTGTGGGGCGGGCTGATGGTTCCTAGCACCAGTGAAGCTCCCTTAAGACCAGTGGATATGCAGGAGCTTGTTTCTAATAAGTAGAACATGTCTACCCATAGAGAGTTGGAAAGAACATATAGGACATATTAGAGAAAAATCTGTTTTTCCCATTACTGAGCAATTCAGCTAAAATTTCCTAGAACAGTCTATATCCATTACTGACATAAATATATGGGATGAATAGACCTGAAGGGATGAGTGTAAGTCAGTTACAGTAAACAAAGTGGAGGTGAAAACGTATGAACTTGAACTTGAGATGCCTCTCCTAGGTCTCAAGAGTCCACTAATGTTATTGCAGATTTGTTCATTTTGATTCATAACCCAATAAACAGTTTATAGAGAAAACCTCAAAATAGCCAAGGCAAATGAAGAAAATTTGTCTCCTAATAGTTTTAAAGTCCCAGTAACTTTGGGATCCACATGTACCGAATGGAAAGGCTGGGTTCAAAAAATCCGCTCCTCGGTGTCTCTCTGTGGCGAAGAACGTGGTAGAATGTGAGAAGTGCATGTTACTGACACTTCTAAATAAGTAATGCTACCCTGGCCAAGCTTTCCTCCTTAAATCACTTTAAAGGGCGAGGCCCAATGAATCAGTGTGCTCCTAACCTTTGCATAGCATCCCTCATTGGATAAAAAAATTTTGAGTGGTCATCCTCAGAGGATTCACACATAAATTGTACACATACATTTCTGTCCACGCATGTATGTAAAGCTTATTCTATGGTTATATATGCAATGTATTCTTTTCTGAGCCTCACTTTTGAGGCTACTGTCCAAACCTAGCTGACCACTTATTTATGTATGGTCCAAAAGCTAAGAATACTTTTTTTTAAATGATGAGGGAAAAAACTTTTGAACACTATTTTGTGACATGTGAAAATTCTGTGAAGGTCAGGTTTCAGTGTCCACAGATAAAGTGTCATTGGCACATAGCCCCCTTGCTCACTAACGTAGTCTCTCTCTCTCTCTCTCTCTACACACACACACACACACACACACACACACACACACTTGAATATACAATACTAATCACTAATGTGTTTTTAATATTGGCCACTGTGGTCAGAACATCAGCTCAGATCTTAACCAGCTGGGTAGGCATCACTTCCACAACGACCTATGAGGACCTTCTCAGGGAGGTTAGATATGCCCAACCTCAGAGACCTTACAATGAGCGAGGCCGCGACTCAAGCCCAGATCCGCTCCCTTTCATGGTGTGTGCAACATACTACCCTGTCTGCCAGTGAAGGCTAGTTACCCAATAGATAAGTACCCTACCAGTATTCGCCAGTACTTGAGCAGAATTTATACTGTCAATTACTTTTAGGCTCCTTCCCAATGAACCAGCATGCTGGGCTATTAATTAAAACAAGGCTTAGGTAATAATAATAGGGGCTTATCAATATTTGTGAATTAAATAAGAAAATTTCTTTGGGCAGGTCATCTTGAAGCCATGTAAATCTATGTCAGCAGGCACTATTTTTCCGATTCCTTGGAACATGTCTGTAAACCCTTCATTATCATATCATATATTATATATATTGTGTTTTCTTTCTGAACCAAGAAAAGCTTCAATATGCACACTAATCTTATGATCATGATTTTTTAAGGCCCTAGGGGAGAAGTCAGTGTTTCAACTCCAGTCCCTGGGCCCCCAGGCCCTCCAGGGCCCCCAGGCCGTGCCGGCCCCCAAGGTCCCCCTGGTGAGTATCCCCTTTGCCAAGCCTGGTGCACGACATCAGATGGCACCCTGACTTTCCTGGAACAACACTGTCACCATTTTAAGGAAAAAATACATTCATTGGCTCCCAAAGAGAGCCCAGGCAAGTTTTGTCAGAGAACAAGCCAACAGGCAGGGGACTTGCTGTTGTCCTTGGAAGTTACCCAAGTTACTCCCATGGGTGCTTCTGACTCCAAAAGAGAATTGGTGGAGTGACTTTAGAGGAACTGGCGAGCAGAACACTCTTCATGGTTTTTGGTAGAGGAGCAAGGAATGGTTGCCCGTGGTTACCACAGTGCCCACAGCTTATTCATTGGAGAACTCCACTTCTTTGGCAATATGATCTAAAACTTAATTTTGCATGTATGGAGGGAGATGTGTGTAGTTCAAGTTAGCTAGAATATTTCTTTTTAAGAGTTAAACTATATTTTCAAAATTATTTGCAGCTCCTAGTGGTTAGTCCATGGAATAGGAATGCAGAGGAAGTCGGGGTTATGGTAAAATTATTTGTTAGCACCCAAGCATGTCTGGGATGACACAGACACGTAGGCCTTTGGTGTTCGGGCCACATATAGGAAAACTGCTGACGTGGGTGTGGGTGTGTTGTTAAGGTTTCCCTGGACCCAAAGGACACTATGGCGACCCGGGTACTCCTGGGCCTGACGGCGATCCAGGCATTCCAGGAATTGGATTCCCTGGGCCTCCTGGACCCAAGGGTAAGTTAACAAATTTAAAACAAAGGTTCCTTGTGGACACATAGACACTATAAATACGTATAATACATAACATGAGAAATATCCCTAATATCTTTTACAGTGATGTTTTCCATCAGTCTTAAATGGGGGAAAAAGTCTTAAAATAACACTAGGTAAAAAGGCTTAATTCTCTTTGATGCATGCAGACTAATCTCAATCATATTTTTGATGCATATAAAAAACCGGAAGGAATTCACTTCTTGATAATGGGATTATGATGAATTCTGTCTTTTCTTCTTAATAGATGCCTACACTTTTTACATTTATGCATTTCTTCACTTTATACATTTCTTTTCTAATAAAAAGGAACTGTTAAATCATACACAGCTGATTTCCTTATACAGTCCAAAATAAATCACAGAAGTTATTTTCCTTTAGGAAGAAAAAGCTGCTATTTCTCATCACAGGGGACACTCCAAAGAAACGTAGATGCCGAGAACTTGGACAGTAAACCTGAGGCTCCCCACTGACAGCCACATCAATGTGCTGTCCAGGGGGACTGGACTGTCACACAGAACTTCAGATTGGACGATAATTTTTTGTTTGTTTCAATATTATTTAAAGTATTGGTCAGATTATAATCCATTTTGGTGCTTCACCTCTTAAATTAGTGTATCATCAATGTTTGTCATACATCAGTTCTGCCCAAACATGGGAATGTTGACCCCAATTTATGGGGATTTGGAATAAAAAATGTAATCAGGTTTTTCATGTGGTCCCACGAACGGCTTTGACTATAATTTCTTGGACCCTGCCTGAAGAAACTGCATCTTAGCTGCATCCCCTGCGGAGCCGCCTTCTAGAAGGAGAGTCTAAACTGTGGGCACCAGGAGTGGCCTCAGAGCTCCTGGAAGGCAAAAAGTAAAAATTCCCTGTGAAGTCTGATGAATCCCATGAACCATTATTTCAAAGCAGTCAAACTAGGGGCACAAAGGAACTCTCTGAAGGCAGCTTTGCTCCACCAGAGTTTCCTCTTCTGAACCACAGAACAGCAAAAATAATGTGTGTGACTTCTTTATCAATTCCGTCCGTCACAGAGCAGTTAACTCATTACACTCAGTGGCTGCCATAGGGCACTAGAAGTAATTCTCTTGGACAATCCATGCTGAGAAAGGCTAGTTAGGTACTAAAAATGCTTTATATCTTGATCTGGGTCATGCTTGCATAGATAGATATATACACACACATGTAAATAGATATTTGGCTGTACACTCAACGTAAAGTATACTTTTTTTTAAAAAGTCAGCCAAATGGTCAACCAAGGTCAGTGGTTTAAAAAAATACTGAATCAAAATTGCAATGGCAATAAACAACAAAAAAGGAGAAAGTAACGTCAAAAATTGGGAACCAATGTAATCTGATTTGGAATTGAATTTTTTATTTGCTGATTTAGCCACTAGCTTTCTCTCCATTCAGACTTTCATAAAAACATCTACAGCTACTTGCCTCAGAAAAACATTCAGTAAAATAAGAGATACCACCCAGAGTCTTTTAAGAAGACTAATTATACAACCTTTTTTATTTTTTTCCCTGTAGGAGACCAAGGTTTTCCAGGAAGAAAAGGATCACCAGGTCGTCCTGGAGAAGTGGGGAAGCCAGGGGTTCCTGGAGAGCCAGGCTACCCAGGAGCCAAGGTGTTTGAGAATTAAAATTCAGACTGAAATGGGGAAGAGGAGGAGCAATGCCAATTGTCTAGCTAGGATGCTCCTGCCGTCAGGAGGCTCTGTGTGCAGAAATTATCAATATACTTGCAGATGATAAAAGGGATGATTTTTTTTTTAAGTTTCTCGCACCGTCCCTCCCTTTTTAGAAAGGAAGATAGAAGGTGTTAGAACACAGGTTTGCTTTTCCATTTCTTCCTCAATCTTCAGGAGCATTCATATTTAAAATGGGAGAACTCTCGGAAGAAACAGGGATAGCTGTGAGAAAAAACAGTAGAGACATTTCGACTGTTTACAGAAAACCCCACAGTGTTCCGAAAAAGTGGAGGCTCGAAGGAATTATTAAGCACTATTTTACTTTAAAAAGTCAGCAAATAAAACTGAAAAAGGAGAGTTGATGGAATGGTGATGACTGAAGAAAGGGACCTAGAACCCCCATGATGAAGACATTAATTTCAAGTACAGAGCCCTAAAGATGAGCCAATAAGTCGGTAAGGACTTAGAAGCATTACCTAGCAACACTAACGTAATTTCTGTGCTATAGGGAGAACCAGGACTAGCTGTGCCTGGAGAACCAGGAACACCAGGGTTTCCAGGAGAAAGAGGCAATTCTGGGGAAAATGGAGAAATTGGACTCCCTGGATTTCCAGGTCTCCCTGGAATTCCAGGAACTGGAGGGCTTGATGGACCACAAGGTACAATAGCAAGTGCAATTACCTTTCTCCCCTGAGCTCAGCTAAAGTGCAGCAGGTTGAATGTGTAGGTGCTCTAGGGATGAAGAATTCTCCAGCAAAGTTCTAGATCAGTAAATAGAATCTGTAGGGCCTAATTATTTTTCCACTCAACATTGTTGCTCTGTCTTTGTTCTTCTTTCCTTCTTAGTGAGTGTCCTCTGTATAAGACATATTAATGGTGTTAAATATTGGTCTGATTTAAGGGGGAGGAGTTACAGGAGAATGTTTGGGGTAGCAATACTAGGACCTTGAGTATTAGCCCCTGAATATATTCTTGGACTCTCTTTTACAGGGGATCCAGGGAAGCCTGGACCTCCTGGAGAAAAAGGACCCCCAGGCAGATGCATACAGGGTCCCAAGGGAGACCCAGGACTTCCAGGCTTAAATGGATTGAAAGGGCAACAAGGTAAGGGGAGGGCTTCAAAAACCTGTCACTAGATGAGCAAATGTCACAGGACTCCTGCTCTGAGCCTTGCTGTGTGATGTAGAGACTGTCCAGCAACAAGTCCTGACCACTGTTCAGTGGAAAATGGTATGAAATATAAACAAGCCTTGTTGCCATGGATTTGTTGCAGTGAGTGCCACCTGTAGAGAAGGAGACCTGAAGTTAATATAGTGAGTGGGTTTGTGTCCTGTGAAAAAATATGAACACTGAATATGTATATAGATGTATATTTACACATACATGTATATACATGTAAACTCTTGGAAAGTGTTTTACCTTTATAAGTATATTAAAGTGGTAAATTTATTTATCTTTATTATTAAAATAGAGTGAATTTTCGGTTAAACAAGTTGTAAACCAAAATGCAAGGTCTGTCCAGAAGGTGTCTAGTCATGTAATGTGAAAAACAGAGACATTTATTAAAGAAAACACCAGATACATAAAACATTGAACACAGGACAATGACACCTCTGTCCCTTCAAAGTAGACACAATTTGGACCTCACACATTTCTCCCAGTCACCATCAGCCGCCCTTCTTATTTTCCTGCGTTTCATCAACAGTCTGAAATCTCTTCCCTTTCAAAGGTGATTTTAGTTTTGGGAAAAGTCAGAAGTTGCAGGGCACCAGATCTGGGCTGTAGTGGGGCTGAGTCACCTGGGTGATTTGATGTTTCATGAAAAACTCTGCACAAGACGTGATGCAGGAGACATGATGCATGAGTGGGCACGTTGTTGTGATGAAGCTGCCAATCACAAGTTGCCCATAGCTGCGGCCTTCTGAATCATCTGCAGAGGAATGGTCAAGCTTAATGCAAAATCTGATGTAGATTTGTTGCTCTACTCAGTCATTTTGAATATGACAGCCACACAGTGCACATGCTTACTCAATGGTGTCTACCGCCCCCACCGACTGGTTCAGTGAAGTCGTCATTGCTTACACCTATTCAGTCCAGTCCACTCCCCTTGGCTGCCAGGTTACATCAATGTCGTCCAAACCACCCTCATTATAGTAACAATGGGTGGACTTTTTCTGGACAGATCTCATATGTAGTTGATTGCTTTAAATCAATCTAGAAGAAAGGGTATAAAAATAAATCCAAATTATGCAGACTAGAGAGTCCAGATGATGGGAAACTTACTCATCTTTTTGGCTCCTTTCAATCATATCTGTGCACTCTTTCTGGGAAAAGTCCTTTAGAACTCAGCTAATGCCTAGCATACTGCTGTGTGTTCACAAACAAGTCTTGGGCCAAGGCATTCATTGTTGTGATGGTGCTCTCATGGTTTCCAGAGGCTTGCTCGATGTGAGCGGCCCTGCATGTGCTCTGCAAGCTAAAGACTGAGCAACAGTCATTAAGTGCAGTCCCAGGATGTGCCTGCAGCACCAGAAAACAGATCAAGTTCTGCCTTTGTGTTACTGCACGCAGCATTGAAACAGAATATGAAAGCCAGAGGGATCTTAAAATTCTTACAGGACGGGAAACAACCAACCAACCAATCAGTCAGTTTGATAAGTGTGTGGTTTATTTAGCCCAGCATCACAAAGCTCAATATTTACAGCCATAAATTATTTCTGGAACCTGTGGGGAAAGCATGTGTGTGTTCTTTCTGTTTATTCCTTCCTTTCTTCCTTCCTTCCTTCATATACAGGCAGAAAAGGAGAAACAGGACTAAACGGAGACCCAGGGGTTCCGGGCATGGACAGGTCAGGATTTCCTGGAGAACCTGGATCACCAGGAATGCCAGGCCATCGAGGTGAGATGGGACCACCTGGTCAAAAAGGATATCCAGGAAATCCAGGATCTCTAGGGCCACCAGGTATCCTTTCTTGTGCTTTTATTTATTTATTTTTATTTTTCAATTACAGTTGACATACAATATTATATTAGTTTCAGGTGTACAACATAGTGATGAGATATTTATATATCTTATGAAGTGATCACCCTGATAAATCTAATACCCATATTACACCATAGTTATTACAATATTATTGACTATGTTCCCTATGCTGTACTTTCTGTCCTTGTGACTGTTTCGTAACTACCGATTCATACTTGTTAATCTCTTCACCTGTTCCCACCCATCCCCTAGACCTTCCTCCCACCTGGCACCCTCAAAACATCCTTTGTACCCATGAGTTTGTTTTTGTTTTGTTTGTTCACTTACTTTGTTTTTTAAATTCCACATATAAGTGAAATCATATGGCATCTGTCTTTCTCTGATTTATTGCACTCAGCACGATTCCCTCTAGGCTAGTGATTTCCAACCAGTGTGCCCCAAGAATTTTAAAAGCATGCAGCACCTGATGAATGAGTCAAGGGCACTGCCCTCTGTTCCCTGCGATGGTGAAATGAGAAAATGGCAACAGCCAACACAACAGTAGCCGTCCGGTGTGAATGAATCAAAATTATACCTATTTTTTGGTCAGAATTTTAGCCCCTGAGATGAGAAAGTTTGACCATCGCTGCTCTAGGCCCGTCTGTGCTGCTGCAGATGGCAAGTTTTCTTTTTCTTTCTTTTTATGGCCGAGTCATATTCCATTGCATAGATGCACCACTCACTTATTTATCCACTCATCTACTGATGGGCACTTGGGTTGCTTCCATCTCTTGGCCACTGTAAATAGTGCTGCGGTGACACATGGATGTCTATGTGCTCTTGAATTAGTGTTTGGGGCTTCAGATAAATACCCCAAAATGGAATTGCTGGGTTCTTCTTTGTATCTTACAGGTGTTATTTTAAAGTCTATTTTGTCTGCTATAAGTATTGCTATCCCAGGTTTTTTCCCCCATTTTCATGAAATATGGAAACAAAAGACCTCACTTGAGGTCTTTTGACTGAAGCATTTAATCCATTTACAAGCTGGGCCTGGGGCCACTTACCAAGATTTACTGGGCACAGTGAGGCTAGGTGCTGCTTGTTTGGGGTGAGTGAGCCTTCAGGAGATTTTAGGAAAGTCCACAGCATGAATCAAAACAGGCCATTTGTACAGAAAAGCCACTGGAAGTGCTTGAGTGGGCCCAGAAGCTGGGTGGGCAGGGTCTCAGGTCATTGCCAGTTCGGGTTCAACAGTGTGAGCCAGGCTGAAGGAGACTCGGATATGGTGTCTGCAGGCAGGGTGGGGTAGGGGTAGGGGTGGGGGAGGACAGGGAGGGACGGGCTCAGCAGAGGAACACAGGCTTCTGCTGCACTTCTGTCTGGGAGGAAGCTAGCCCTCCGGCCCGCCGCACACTGAAGCCAAACAATTTAGTTATTTCATATTTGTCCCAGGCACCTTCTGAGCTGCTGCCCCAGTACTGAAACTCAGAGGAACCAAGTCCAAATAAGTCAGAGTTGGGGTGCTTTAAGAGGAAGCCCTGGGACTTGAGAAGCCCAGCGTCTCAGCCACCATCCTCTCTAGTTTTTACAGCCAGAAGTTATAGGATTTCTCGTCCTGGCACTGGAGCCCTGGGCAGGAGTCCTAGTGTGACACTGGGACCCCTCACTCCAGATGTCCCTTCTGGTTTTTCTCTGCCACGTGGGTGTGGGACCAGCCAGTTCTGTGTCCCTCCCTTCCTACCAGTCTCAGTGGGGCTTCTCCTTGAAATCCTCAGTTGCAGGACTTCTGTTGAGCTAGACCTCAGGCAGTCCTGAACAAGCAGTTCTGTAGTTTTGCCGTAGCTTTGATGTGATCGGAGGAAGCAAGCACGGCAGTTGTCTCCTCTGATGGGAAGAAGTCAGGAACCTGTGCTTTTTTCTCCCACACTTTTCTTTCGCCTTTCCCTTTAAGGGGGCTGTCTGAAGGGGACATGGGCACAGGCTTTTGTCTCTGTGCTCCCCTTTCAGTTAGTGGAAGTTTTGTGAGTGACTCGTAAGGGGCTGCAGGGCAGGGGTATGGTGGTGATGGGATGATCACATTTCACAGTGACCTAGGATGTGACTGTTTTTGCTGTGGGATCCCTTTCATGTGTTAGTACTCAAGTATATCTGCTTGTATTTTGTTCAGAATTTTTACAGCTATGTTTGTGAGAGAAACTAGTCTGTCTTTTTTCTTTTCTTATGATGTTTTTGCCTGGTTTTGGATCAGAGTAATGCTGGTTTTGTAGAACACGACAGGAAGGGTTTCCTCCTCTTGTATTTTCTCGAAGAGTTTATGAAAAGAACAGAATTTTTTTTGAATGTTTGGTAGAATTTGCCAGTGAAGCCATCTGGTTCTGGGCTTTTCTTTGTGGTAATTAAAAAACAAAATGCTGATTCAATGCCTTCATTTGTTATGGGTCTAGTCAGATTTTTCTATTTCTTGTTAAGTCAGTTTTGTTAGCCTCTTGAGGAGTCTGTCCATTTTCTCTAAGTTAACTAATTTGCTGGCATGTATAATAGTTATTTATAGCATCCTTTTATCATTCATTTTACTTCATCCCTATTTTTATGGTTCCTATGTTTGGGAAGCATATTCCAATATCCTCTTCATGGCACAGAACCTCACTGACCTTTCCTCTAGAGAAGAGCCCAGAATGACAACTTAATCTGCAAATTATTTTTTCATTCCCATGACTGAGCTGTTATCACGAGTCAGCACGGGTCCAGGCCCTAGAGGCACGTCAGTGGACAAGACCCCACCTCCGACAGTGAGTGGGGGTGGGGCAGTAACGAATACATTAGTTACAAGTTCAACTCCAGACAACTGCTATGAAGGAAGTAAAATAAGGGAGTAAACAGAAAGCTACTGGACATGCACTGGGAGGAGGGAAAGGTCCAAAACTTAAGCATATTCTATTTTTACCCACCACTGTGATCTGCTACCAGTGGCTTTCACATAGCTGATGTAACACAGACGGTTTACTGACCCATCTCCCAAACAAATAAGGTTCTTTTCCTGTCTACAGAAACCATTCCTTCCACTCCCAGTCTCTCTTTCTAAGTATAGTTTATTTTGTTTTGTGGAGTTTAAGCTTAGTATAGTTTATAAACTAAGTATAGTTTATCATATTGCTTTCCTCCTGCTGCCTGTGTGCTGCCTCTGTTACTTTGTTTCCATAGGTGAAAGAGGAATGGTTGGCATGATGGGCTTTCCTGGCAACATTGGCCTCCCGGGGCCTCCTGGGAGCCCCGGTGCCCCAGGGCAGAGGGGTAAGTGATGGCAGGGCCTCCCAGCTTTCAGGAGGAAGGAGCAGCAAAGTAAATTATATTTTATTTTTTGAGGGGAAAGCAGTTCTGAGAGAACCATGCATTTGATTTGGCTGTTTCCTGTGTTCTGTTTTTTTTTCCTTTTGAATGGGATCATGGTTTTCCCTGCAGGCTTACATGCTACCTTCCCGTAACTGCCTGTTTCAGGGTAACTACTTATGAAGGTCTCAGTTCTGTTAAGCTTTTTGGCTGATTTGTTTTGTTTTATGGTAAGCACGGTGAACTTTTGAATCCTTATGAACTACTTAAGGAATTAAGGAACTGCTCTGTTTATTCCTGTCTTATAGGTAGCCTTGGAATTCCAGGAGCAAAGGGTGAGAGAGGACCCCCAGGAGCCAAGGGGGACAAAGGCGCTAAAGGACCCTCTGGGGCTTCTCAGATATCATACTTACCGGGGGACAAAGGAGAACCGGGCCTCAAAGGTACCGACTGCCTTGCATTTAGAACCAGAACTCCAGAGCTGATTCTGAGACTAAGAATTATCTGGGCAAGTCCTTCTGGCTGGCTAATGAGGACAGTGAGGGCCAGGATCCTGTCTGTGGTCACACAGCCAGTTGCTGGCCCAGCCCGAACTAGAACTGGGTCTCGTGTGCTTTGTGCAGTAAAATGTTGCCTCTTTAATACATAACTTTTTATTTCTAAGTCATTTCTGCATTTTGGTCTGCTCTTTTTAAATTTTCACTACTCAGTTTTTAAATCATACCCCCTATCTGACACGTGAGGTGAAAACTAAACCCTTAGGGAATTCCATATAAAAACCTCCATCCCAAATTCCACTAGATTCTGTCAACTGTCAGGATGAAGCCTCCACACTGCATCCAAAAGCTGCTTCTCATGCTCAAAATCCTTCGGAGAATAATTCCTAAAAAAGGAGAGTTTGTTTTAATTGAAAATTAGTGCTTTAGAATGCTGTTAATTGTTAGCTGTAGCTATTAGGCTAACATTTAAACATAATCAAATTATTTTAAGTTATCCGAGTACTTTCTATGACAGTTTTTGTTATATGATCAATATAGTCAATACCAAATCAAATTTTAAGAAAGCCTGTCTTATGATCTTCTTGACCAGTTTTAATCCCAAGTAATTTCAGAAAAAGAGAAAATTGCTGGGTAAAGTGAAATACGTGCAGATCAAACTTCCACAGCAGGGAAGAATAGAGAAAAAATAGAGTTGCAAAACCATATTAAGTTTTGAGTAATTTGTAACAAATGTTGAGGCGTGAGATTCTATTCAACAAATATTTTTATGCTTGGCACATAGAGTCCAAGTAGATTTGCTTTAGAAATTCTGCACAGGATGCTACAGACCACACTGGAAAGACAGACTCGTTGTCTTTTTCAGAACTGGGAAGGACTTCACAGAAGTGACCTCTGACCAGGGTCTCGAGTGTGATTGAATCTAATTAATTTGCCAACCTTAAAACAAATGGATACTCATTAGAAAAATCAATTCTTAGAAAGGTTTTCTTCATCCATAAAAAAAGCAAAGGCCTTTTAAGTAGTCACTATTTAATCTGGTGTCAAAGCGGGAGCTCAGTTCTGGGGCAAACAGAAGATTGCAACACATTTTTTGCAATGGAATAGAAAGTAACACAGATTTTATTAAAAATCTGCTAGAACTGGTCTAAGACAAGATATAAAAAAAAAAAAAAATACGGCCACAAAGGTCCAGTCCCCATAAATTGCCTACATAGACACCACTTCACTGGACTATTCCAGATAACTTCGGAAGTATTAGAAACATTTTGAAAAGAATAGGCATGGCATATCTGTGCCTACATAAACTAAAATTTGGCTCTAACACCATGAATGCACAATAGGTGCTAATTTATAATTAAAAAACTCCCTTTGTGGAGTACGGAAGGACACATGCTATTTCTATGATTCTAATGAAATTATTTGTACTCACCCAAAGTTCAATATGAATGGAAACTGTCCTGTATGTTTTATTTTGGGTTTTAAATGCATAGCCGAGGAGAAGAGATTGAAAAACAACAAAAGATGATACTCTTTAGGCCTCTCTCATTTAAATGCCATCCATTTTCTGAATCTTAATTTCTAACTCAAAGACAATGTGGGCGGCTCCTACAGGAGTCTGCACGGAGACTCAGGTACATGCATGAGAAGACAGGATAATATTTTTGGTCAAGAAAATGCTGTAATCAAAGCCATGTTTTACAAAAGTAGGATGGTGTTATGGGAAGTTGAGGAGCTTTCCAGCCTGCAGAAGTGGGTTCAAATCCCAACACTACCACGGATTGACCGTGGGGCTCTAGTATTTGTCTGTTGACTACTTAAGTCAGTTTTCTCAACTCTGTTCTCTCTCTGGAAAGGCTCGAGGACAGACTGAGATTACCTGCAGATTAAATGAGATAAATAAAAGCAAATGATGCCTGTCACATGCTAGTTACTTAATAAACCATAGTTATAATAAATGGATTGGGAATGGGGTAGTCTAGACGAAAATATGGCTCTCTGTCATTATTAAAATTCAACAAGAAGCTATTCTTAGGACACTAACTCTACAATGTTTGTTTAAAGTGTGAATATTATGATAATTGCTGGGTTTCTTTAAGTGCTGACTCATGCTTGCCACTGTGCTAATACTTCATCCATGTTCTTGTTTCATCCTTTTTTAAAAAAGATATGTCCACATCAGCCCATTCTCTTAACAAATATTCCATATTCTATTCTAATAATATCTCATCAATTTTCATCAGGGTGTACGTAACTCTGATAAAATTCTAACCTGTATTTTTATTCCATTGTTTTCAACTCTAGGATTCACAGGAAGGCCAGGTGAGAAAGGAGACAGTGGCATCCCAGGATTACCGGGCTTGGAAGGACTCAAAGGACCACCTGGGCCACCAGGACCACCAGGTAGAGCTGGTTTTCTAATAGGAACATCAGGTTTAAGTTTTCCTAGATCTAAATGCAACAAAAAGTGTGTTTCTAGACTTACTGGTATGCATGAATATGAATTCTGGTCCGATAGTCTTCCAACAGAAATTTGCTTCTAAATTAAACCAAAATGAAGGTGTGCATAGTCAGCCTGTGTTAACTAAAAAATATTAACAAACATGAAGTTCCATTTTTGTACCAAAAATTTTATTTTGAAACTGCCACTAGGTATTGTAAACTTTAATTTATCACAATATCACATATTATAGAAGCAACTCAGACAATGCTTTACAAGTTTTCAAATTTGCTTTTCCTTTTTAAAACAGGTTGTTGAGTTTGCAAAGAATTTTTTAAACAATTAAAGTGCCCCCCATTCTCTATGATCACATCAATAACAAAATATATTACATGGCAATGAATTTTCAGTATAGAACTCTATTACTATCTGGTCACAGCGTCCCCTCACCCCCTTTCCTACTGGCCTTGGTCCTAGGATGATTTTGATGTTCAAAATCCAGGCCTGCTGACAAGAATCTTTCTCTAATTTTACATTTCTGGGTCCTCAGTCCCCTCTTTAAATGAAGGCAAAAAGGCAGCTAACAAGTAGTAAAATCAGCTGGCCTGGCTGCTCTGGATGCATGCATTTATGCAACCAAGAAATATTTATTGAGCACCTTGTGTCCAGGAACTACACAGAGCCTGTGACTGTTTGCTTGTTCTCAAGGCCCCCGTGGAGATCCTGGAAGCACTGGGAATCCTGGAGAAGCAGGACCCCGTGGCTCACCAGGAAGCATGGGCAACATGGGGTTGCCAGGTAAAGTATAAAATCCTGTTATGAGCCTACAAGCTCACGATGGGTCCCAATTCTAGATTTTTTGTGTTTGTTGTTTGGCTTTCCACTTCTGAGAAAGTTGGTGTAAAACAACTAGATTTACTTTCAGACAAATGTACTACGTGCAACTAGAACACTAGTGAGAACAAAATATTTACACTGTGTTAAAATCTTCCATTACGACTACCTGATACATTAGTGATACTGAAAAGTCATCTTCCTCAGAGAAAGGTGGTCTGTGCAAAGGCCAAAGGTAGAACACGTCAAGATCTCTGTGTTTACCTATTTTATCTGATTTCTTTCCTAATTGCAGGGTCCAAAGGAAAGAAGGGAACTATGGGACTCCCAGGTCTACCTGGAAGACCAGGCCTCCCAGGTATTCATGGTCTCCAAGGAGATAAGGGAGAGCCAGGCTATTCAGAAGGTACAAGACCAGGACCACCAGGACCACCGGTATATAGGCAACTGAAGTATTTATATTTTGATGATACTTTTAAATATCAAGTGTATAGATTCAATGTGGACAGAGAAAACTTTTAAATTATTGTATTTTCAGGTAGTTATTTGTTTTTTTGAATCCTATCTTCACAACTGAGTATGCCTCTTACATAGCGGTCAAGCTCTTCATTTAGTCCCAGTGGTTTCAACTCCCAAGGAATTTCTCAGTGTCCCTGCAATTTAAGTGCGCTGCCAGAAGGAGGCAGCGATCAAAGGCTCACACAATCTAATAGAGCAGTGTTTGTTTCTCTTGTGATGCCAAGTAAGCCAGTCTCTGCTATGGCCTCTTCTCACACAGACTTATAAAAATAAATTTCCAAACCTTGTCATCAAAAACACTTGACTTACTAAACTATAATAAAAGATGCAAAATAAAATAACTTTAGAGCATCATCAAAAAGCAAACAAAATCCTAAGATCCATACATTTATCCTAACTGTTTGGGAACGTTAATTATTTTCACTCCATTACACAGAACTTTATCTTGTCTCAGTGCTGTGCTGTTAACTAGAGGTTGCATGGCGAAGGCCTTGGTATCGTGTTGGAACAGCCGAACATTTCAGTGGGGCTGCTGTTTTTGTGTGTTTATGTTTACTCTCATCCAACCTTTCTGTTACAGTTAGAGCCAAAGCTCCATCATTAGAGAATGATTAATAGAAATCTCCATAAGCAGGAGTTTTAACATGGGATTCCATGCATCCCTAAAGAAGCCTGTGGGACCCCAGGAAGTCTGCTAATTTTCTGAAATTGAATGTAAAATGAATGAACATTTTTTGAATGGGAGAGTCTGTATTTTTTAATCACACTTTCAAGAGTATATGACTCCAAAAAATATAAAACTTGTTACTTAAGGGTCCTTTTCCTTGATTTTTTAGAGCCAATAAAATACTGCCTTTCCTAGAGATTTCTACCAATCATGTTCTCCGGTAGTAATGGCTAAAACAACAAGAAAGAAAATTTTTAGAAGCCACACAGACCTAAGAAAGTAACCCTTTATTACTTGGACCCCCAATAACTTTCCTTTGCCC
Organism: Macrotus californicus; assembly: GCA_007922815.1. Lineage (NCBI taxonomy): Eukaryota > Metazoa > Chordata > Mammalia > Chiroptera > Phyllostomidae > Macrotus > Macrotus californicus. The sequence goes on from VMDR010001951.1 coordinate 91,722, forward strand.
TTTATTTTTAGACTAAGTCCTCAGAGAACCAGGGAGACACTCTTTCCACTGAGATGTTTTCTGAGGAATCGTTTTATGCTTAACTCACATTCAGTTAATTATTTCATTTAGATTTAGGGTTTCCATAGGGGACCACAGAAGAAATGGTTAGAACTATACATTGAACGCCAAATGAGCTAGTTTTACCAGGCTGGCAAATCATAGTAACAGAGTAGTATATTTTAATCAGCTATTATGGAGATTTTCGTAAGTAACCATCAAATCCATATGTGCTGGCTTATCGTAAAACCAAAGTACAGGTTTAATGTTTTTTTTTTTTTACATGTGATTGACATATTTATTTTTATGCACAGCATTTGTAGAACTTACATTTGTTTGGTCTATTTCTCCCCTACCCCTGAGTGAATCATCGCAATTCGCAACTCTACGTTTGTGTGATTAGTTACTGTCTCCCCTCTGGTCTCCAAAGCTCCGTGAGGGCAGGGACTGTGTGTGCCACACATCTGAATATGGCCACTATTGCATTCCTGGTGAGAGCCAGCTTCGTGGGCGTGTGGCCCGCGTAGTCACAAAGGTTGGGTGCTAAGGCCTACTCTCTGCTGCTGCTGTCTTGAATTGCTTTAAAAATGTGTGAAGGGGGCGGGGCCCCACGAAACAGGTAGCCATCCTGTTCCCAGCACCTGTCCCAGTGCTGGCATGGAGCAGACATGCCGTGGTGGCATTGCTAACTAACTGAATGATAATGATAACAATACTAAATAAATAAATGCAAACCAATCTAGCTTGGACTTAATTCTGATCACATGTCCTGCTTATATGAGAATTTTAAAGGTGTTTGACTGAATTTAAGGGAGAACCAGGATTGCCAGGTGACATGGGAAAGAAAGGAGAAAGAGGGCCACCTGGCCCACCCGGATACTCAGGGCCTGCTGGACCTGACGGAGCCCCTGGAAGTCCCGGAAGCCCTGGACCCCCAGGTGAGCACTGGCTTCCCAGAGATCCGTTCACATTGCTCCGAGGGCTGAGAGCAAGATGCTTGGCATGGCCCTCACCTCCTGGAATCATCTCTGTGGACAGAAAGCTACTTAGGCTTTTGTGTTATCATTGCTTTTATTCAACTTTGATCTTCAAATTCTAAGACAGTAAGAAAGAGCAAATTCAACAGGAGGAGCCTTATTTACTGATCAGCCAGTGTGGCAGACTGAAATCTAAAAACCTGCTCCTGTAAACAAAACATCTGAGGTTCTGCCCAAAGGAATTCAGCCTAAAGATGTGAGATGTGAGTTCACTGCCCAATCTGATGACAGTTGTATTAGTTTCCTAGGGCTGCCATTACAAAGAGCACAGACGGGGTGGCTTAAACAACAGAAATTCATTTTCTCCCAATTCTGGAGGCTGGAAGTTTGAGATCAAGGTGTTGGCAGGGTTGATTTCTTCTGAAGCCCCCCTCCTTGACGTAGAGATGACCACCTTCCCCTTGTGTCTGTCGTCTGTGTCCAAACACCCTCGTCTTGTAAGGGCACCAGTCCCACTGGAGCAGAGCCCACCCTAGTGACCTCATTTTAACTCACTCACCTCTTTAAAGTCCGGGTCTCCATGAAGAGTGACATTCTGAAGTACTAGGGGTTAGGACTCCAACATATAAATTAGGAAGCAACACAGTTCAACCCACCAGTGTTGTGGGGCTGCTGTTTATTTTCCTGGCATGTTTCCAGGTTGAACTTTTGAGTTTCTTTCTTATTTACTTATAATTCAGCTTTCCATTTTTGTTGTGCTTTACTAAAAACAACTGCTAAGCTCCTGGGTTGCGGCTTCAGGTCTTACCTAAAGATAATATTTAAATTATCTTTTCAAACATGGAAAGGTTCAGTGGATTTGCTGTTAATTCCCAATTAAAGCAAATCCTATGATGCTGAGTGGCCCACGTGATTGCTGTATGCGCACCTTTGAAAGTGTGGCAACACATCTCCGCTGCGCTTCTCTAGGGAATTAGCACCGAAGACAAAAAGCCTGAGGTGACCAGGAGTAAGTCACCTGGAGACCGGCGTGAGCACAGCCGACTGTAAGAACCGACCCTTTCAGCCATTGCTGTAACCACTTGTCTTCTGGTGTGTGTGTGTGTTTCCCTTCCCTCTCTCTTCCTTCACAGGAAAGCCGGGTCCGGATGGTGAACTGGGGTCTAAAGGCGTGAAAGGCTTCCCTGGATGTCCAGGCACCAAAGGCCCGCCAGGTTTCCTTTCTGTATTTTGTCTATTTCCCTTTCCTGGGGGAAGACGTTTTCTCCTGAGCGTGAATTCTCTGTTGAGCTGTATCTCTGAGCCACGGCTGACCTTTATTAGAACGTAGCTTCCAGTTTCTCAGCCCTCAGTCAGAAATGCATAAAAGTGAGGGGAGTATTTATACCTAATTCAAAGACCTGCCAAGCTAGACACTCCAATGTGATAATTGTCATGATCGTGTTAATCTGCTCATAGTTGGCGTTGTGAATGTAGCTTCCCATAACTACAGTCTGACAATTGAGCACCTTTACTGGAATTACCCACATCTGGCACGTTAGGCCACTGATGGGAAGTAAGTCCACTCTTTGAATGGCACTTTTTTCCAGGCCCCCCAGGACTCCCAGGAGACCCTGGACCAATGGGTATGAGAGGTGACCAAGGACGTGATGGAATTCCTGGTCCAACAGGAGAAAAGGGAGAAACGGGTATGACTTGCTCACTGTCTTGGACCCACTAGTTTTATTTTGCATGAAATAATTAGTGACACTAATGAATAAATAATTAGTAACCCAGCATTGCTCTAGAGAGTCTTTTCTAACAGAACAAATGGTCTTTAATGTGTTCTGGGGGCATGATAATGAAACTTCTTTTTGTTGCCAAAATGAAATTGGCCAAGTGGAATAAATTATATCTATGTGATGAAATTAACTACATGTAAAATATTAATATGCCAAAATTACCTCTTTCAGGTTTGTTGGGGGCACTTCCAGGCCCAAAAGGAAAACCTGGACTTCCAGGTGGGCAGTTCGTCCTCCTTGACCTTGGGGGTTCATATTTTTAAGGACAGAATCTAATTTAATATGCTTGATATATAAAATTAACTTAACATATTGAATTAAAGAAGTCCCAGTAATAACATAGAATATTTTTATTCTTTGTACTCAAGTAAAAATGCTTCATTGTTACCATCACAACAAAGTGAATGAATGAGAAACTGGGATCCAATTTTGGAATTTGCTATGAAAGTCTTTAAAGATAAAAAAGACTTCTTATATATTTGCTTTGTTGCTATTAACAGGATTTAAATGTATCACTCCCTAAAAGGAGGAGGGTGGAGTTGGTAGCTCTGTTCTTCCTTTGTCTGGATTTAGCCGGGCGACGCCTCAAATGCACACATTTTCGTCCTGAAGTTCATCTTTGAGCGTTCTGAGGAATTATCAGTGATTAAATAATGGCATTGAAATTCAAGTTCATCGGATAACAGTAGCTGTGGCTTACACATACAGAACACTTTAGCCCTTACTCCATGTTTCCATGTCACTTTTCCATTTATTATCGCATTGCATCTTTGAAGAACTGAGCTAAGCTACTATCTTCGTTTTAAAAATATGCTACAGTGAAGTGGACTTTGTCAAGATTAAATGGCTAACTGAAGGCAGAACTGAGTCAAGGCCTACATTTTTTTTCACCAGCTCCTTTAAAAAAAAAACAACAAACATTGTGAATCTTAACACATTTAAGCAAAATGTCCACATTATTAGTGATAACCACAAACTATAACTCCCGGTATAGGGGCATTACGGAAACTGATAAAACCCTTCTCTCTATAGGAGCCAAAGGAGACAGAGGAGCCCCAGGCTTGCCCGGCCTCCCCGGCAGGAAGGGGATGGTGGGCGATGTTGGGGTGCGAGGACCCACGGGAATGGCAGGATTCCCAGGGCCACCAGGGAAACCTGGTGCAGTCATCCCTGGCCAAAAAGGAAACCGAGGTCCACCAGGCTCAAGAGGAAACCCAGGTAGAATCTACTTTTTAAAAAGATAAAAGAATGAAAACAATGTTTCATATCAGAAGTTTTCAACCTCCGTCTCATGTGACCTTATTGCTTCTTTTTCCTGTGGTCTGTCTTCTCCATCTTCCCGTACCTGCCAGTTCTCACGTAGAGTGCACTAAAGCTGTTGGTATTGTTGAGGCAGACAGGCCTGATTGGAAAATTAGTAAATACCAAATTAATCAGCCTAAAAGAGAGAGATGCATCTGTTCCCCAGTGAGCTCCTCCTCTGTAGGTCTGAGTTAGGGAGGCGTTCTGCTCCACCAGACCTTCACCAGGCAGAAACAGTCCTGGCCTTGCGCCAGGTGCTCCGAGGGTGTTATCTCGTGCTGTCGTTACCGCAATCCCATCCTATTCCCAAAGGGGAAAACCATTCGCAGTCATGGTAAGGCACAGGGTTTGCACTTCCTTCAAAAGAATCACCAACACAAGCTGCCAGGCTCCCTGACATGCGGCACTGACGGGCTCTTTGTGAATTCAGGTGAGCCTGGTCCACCTGGACCTCCAGGGAGACACGTGGAAGGCATAAAAGGAGAGAAGGGATCCATGGGCAAGCCTGGCCCAAGAGGCCCCCCAGGAACTGTAGGAGACACAGGGCCCCTGGGTCCTCCGGTAAGTGTGGGAAAATCACTTTGACTTCTTTATTCTTCCAAATCTATTGCTGGCAGCAGAGGTACAAGAGGCAGCAACAGTTCCGCATTTGAGTCCAGAAGGTTCAAGGAATCAAAGGCTCATAAGCATGAGACAGAGTTGGCTTCTAAGAGCCCTCTAAAAGTTTGGTCCCTGTGGGACTCTGCTCTGTGTCATTTCTGACCTTTTCTGGTTTAAATTCTAAACAATCCCAGGGATGGAAGTTTCAAAACACACCTAGGAGTTTGGGATCACTCTAGAAGACAACATAGTTTTTCCTTGTTAATATGCTTTCAAAGTTGTGCGTGCTGTCCCCTAAATGTCTGTTTATTTTCTTCCCACGACATACAGTACTGACTCCCCAGTGTTTATAAACACCTGCCATTTCCTTCCAAATACAGGGGTGGGCAAAAGTAGGTTAATAGTAATGATAAAGACAATAATTAATAAACAAATAATATAAGAATAAACTGTTTCATATACTCACAACTGTAAGCCTACTTCTGCCTACCCCTGTATTTTCTCCTCCGATAAATACCATTGGTTTTTTTTCCAAATTCAGTTTAACCTTTCATCAACCCTGCCTCTATTCAGAATATGTCCTAGTTTGTCAGGATCTCCCTTAAACACGCAGGCGCTGGGACAGACAGCCTCCAGGGGTGAGAACTCAGCACTCCGGGGAGGGCCTGGAGCAGGGATGCATCTCACTATCCTAAACATCAGCACTCTATCATCCAACCCAAAACCCGCTTGGGCAGCTTGCCCATCCTGCCACCATATTGCTGTCACACACTGAGCTTATGGTCAACGAACGCCCACGTGCCTTTTCCTCAGGAACTGCTACTAACTTTTCTCCTTTAGTTCTCGTCCTGTCTTTTGTTTGAGACTTAAATGCAGAACTTTCAGTTATCGTTCTCAGAGCCCATCTGGTTCATTTAGGCCCATGCTCCCAGCCTAGTAAGATCTCTCAGCTCAGTCTCTCAGTCAACACCTTGGCCATCTTCCTAGCTTCGCGAGTCCTCTGTTTACGTCAGATTCTTGGAGCCTGATGAGGAGGAGATCAGAGTTCTGTCCTAGATGTTCTGTTTTCATCAGTGATGGGTAATAAGGTACAGCTTAACTTATTGTCAGAAATCATGTTGCTCTCTTAAGATCTCTTGGTATTTGGTTTCTAAAATTTACCTCTTTAAACCCTTTAATTTGAAAAATGAGGTATTTGCCCTTCTTCAGTCTTCAGTATCTCTCATGTCCTCCATGATTCTTTGAAAGTGGCAAACGCTGGTTCTATGGTCACATCCGAAGGTCACTTGGATGTGGAAAATCGGGTCTGGAAATGTGACCTCACTTAAATCTTCTGGGGGTTCCAAGGTCTTAGGCTTCTACATTTACACTCAAAAGGTAATTCTTCTTAATGGATATCTAAACCGGCTGGGTGCCTCTTCCAGCTCTCTCCTTGCATGGAAGAGCTCCCTCCTTCCCCAAGCGCTGGGCCTGGCAGGCAGGCCCTCTTCCCTGGTTACCCTTGCCAGACCTTAAAAGCCTGGGAGTCCTGGCTCAGGTAGTTCTGTTTGCTCTCCCTGCTTTCTTTAACCTCACACCATCACATCCAGGCAACAGGACTGCATCTCACCGTCGCTTGGTCTTCTTGCTCCAACGACTGCTGGCTCAAAGGGCAGTCTTGTTCTTGGCATTTGTTGTGTTCATTGTTTTCCAGTTATAACTTTCTGTCTCAATTCACATGGACACTGTAAGAGTGGATTTTACACACATTCTGACATGTGGCTCTTTTTGGAAGCCCTGCTCCCTCCCCTCCCCACTCCACCTGTCTTTGCTTGGGCATCTCATGGCAACAAGAGCAATTAGTGTGGCCTCATAAGGAGGGAGCATCTCTGCCCCATCACATCCTTGCCCAAAGTGCGTGTCAGAACTGCCCTGAAGACCCCTACCTGCTCCCTACCTGAACACTTGACTTCTCCGCTCTGAGTAATTTTTAACGCTGCTGGCTTGTTAGAATGATAGTTGATGCTACACAATCCAAAAGCTTGCCTTTGCCAGAATTCCGAATACAAAAGTTATAATTATTATTCTAGCAGTCCACTGCCTGCTCTTCCTACCCGTGTACCCAATACTCACACAACATTCATATCAGAAGTTATGTTTGCTCTTGGGTTTAAGGTTCATTCTTATTTTTTTTTTTTATCTACAATGACAGTCCTAAGGAGCGGTCTAGGTGGCAGAGGAGTCGCAGGAGGTGAAACACTGGATTGGAAGGTTAAAACGATATGGCTTAACTTCAGCTCACTCTTACCCAACATAGTTTATCCTATTTGCTTAAAAAACCTGCAGTGACTATTGTGATTTTTCACATTTGTCTGTGGTTCTGCTCTCTTTTATTTGAAATATAGGGCACACCGGGGATTCCAGGTCTGCCAGGGCTCAGAGGTGACCCTGGCTTCCCAGGATTTCCAGGCATGAAAGGTACTGTTTTTGTGCGCTGCTCTTTAAGTGCCAGTACAGTGACTGAGATTCATATTCCAGGGCATGCAATTGTTTGCCAAACCCCCAGTCACCCCAGGCAGCTGGGGTGAGTACAAGGAAGACCTCAGTGTTGTGGAAGAAGGCTCCACCAGCAGCACCCAACTCCAGGGTGCTTAAAAATTAAAACCATATCTTAAAGATGGAAACTATAGGAAAACAAAACAGTAGACTGATGTGTGTGGGTTGAGGGTCGGGGATGACATTAAAATCAACAGTATTGCTCTGCATTGTTATTGGTTTTTTTATGGCAGAGAATTTATTACAGACTGTAAGATGCTCAGTAATAAGTGTCACCAAAGTGAACAGTCACATTTTCACAAAGGAAACCTTCTTCCAGGTCTAAGGATAAGGAGGGGTTCAAAGACAGACTTTTTAATGCTTTCCACCACTGACTCTACAAGGAGCAAATAAGCTAGTAAGTCAAAGCAAGTGATTCTGAGGAGTCTCACTAGACACTGGGCCGGTGACTACTGGCAGGCAGCCTGGGAAAAATGTGTGTCACCTGCTCCAAGCCTCACAATAGGAATGTCTAAGCCTTTTTCTTTATTTTTCCATTATATAAAGCACCCCCCCCCCAACCCGGACCCAAGAAAGAAACATTCTGGTGAGATATTTAGGGGTATTTAGAGAGGAAAGTCATAACATCAGTTTTCTTAAAATATGTTGCAAGAAACATTCAAGTATTCTCAGATTTTCAGGATAAGACCACCTATCAGCTGGCACTGCTGAGTTTGCACTTTATTTAGACATTTTTAATCCCCAAAGAAAAAAATATTTAGGCTTCTTCTGGGGTATATAAGTAAATATTAACACCTCCTCGAGTTCTGATATCAATGGAGAGTTTATAGTGTAGTTGCCAGTTCACTTTTAGTAACTTTTTACTGTATTTCTTCTACAAGCGTCATACTTAGTGTGGAAGTCTAAGTAATCAGATGTAACACCTACATTATTTCAACAATTGTGATAAGTGTATTTATGGTTCTTGGTGCCTTTCATTCATGTCAAAGCCTGGTAGAAAGACCTCACCATTTGATGGTTGCTATGAAAACAGATGTTCTATGTATACTCATGAGAGGTCTTATCATAATTGACTTGGGCTGTTAGTAAAGCTCAAATAATAAGCTGAGAAAACAGATTAACTATGACAACCAATATAATTTACCAGGAAGCATGCTATAATAAAATGGGTTTCAATGTCACTTCATATTTTACCTTAAATATTAAATTGAACTGGTTTCTGAAATTAAATAGTGATCTCTTAAACACTCTCCCTCTTTGGCAGAGGAGGGCAAAGGGGGAAAAATTGGGGCAACTGTAATACAATAGCAATAAAAATTTTTTTTAAAAGAAACCGCCCCCCTTCGATGCTACAATACAAATTCTTCCAGAACATGTCTTTCAATAGATATTAAACATGACTGGTTGGGTCCACATGAAATGCCAACCCTGCGAATATAATTAAGTTGGAGGCCATCACAAGGTGCATACCCTCCAGCCGTAACTTCAGCATCTATCCTTGGAGTTGCCACCAACCTGAGGAAACCCATTGTTCTGAGTGTAGTTACCTTGCTTCCCCACTCCTTTTTTTCCCTTAATTTTTATTTTTTTATTTTTTAGGAGAGAAGGGTAATCCAGGACTTCCGGGATCAATCGGACCTCCAGGGCAAATGGGGCCAAAAGGACCACCAGGTAAACATTATCTCCTTAGTTTGCTCTCCAGGAAGAAAGGGTAACTTGTGAGCAAAGCCATCATCTTCTTATGTTCCTGTGAACAGGTGTACGTGGAGATCCGGGCACAGTCACGATCATCTCCCTTCCAGGAAGTCCAGGGCCACCGGGCCCACCTGGACAACCAGGGACACAAGGAGAACCAGGGCCACCAGGGCCACCGGGGCAACCAGGTGTGGGACTGGCAGCATGGACTTGAATTACGAGGAAGCGGTTGAACCAGCCAACAATAATTCCCACAGAAATATGAAAAATATTACACATTACATTCCAATCAGTTTCAGAGTTGAGCCCATTTCACTCTTCACCAGCAAATACAAGACCTTTCCGATCTATTGAAGGCTGTTGTGCATAGTGTAAACTTGAGCAAATACACTTTAGGGCACTTCGGGGATTGTTTTTATTAAGTATTCTATCTCTCTTCTCTAACAACTGTTAGTCACAGAGCTCTATTTCTAATTGCCTGCCTTCTTTGTATTGATACTTTTCTAACACTGTATATAGCACTTGGAATAGTACATACAAAATGTACGCTTCATCTTATAAGTGTCTCAAAATACTGGTGTATGAAAATTGAACTAATCCCTTTATATAGGTTTAGCATATTGTAAGTCTTCTGAATGGAATTATGCTCTAAGCTTGCTTCAGTCACCTGGGAGGTAGCATACTACTTTGGTCAATACAAGGGCAGAGTGAATTCCCTAAGAGCATACACCAGGATGGCAGCACAACTTAAATATGCTGTATTTCATATACTCCTAGTCCACTTTTAGGGGGCTTTTCCCCTGGGAACTAGGATGTAACAACTTGGATGACCAACTGTCCCTGTTTCCTCAGAGCTGGGTCTGCTCAGTTTGCCAAACTTTCATTGCTGAAACTGGGGAAGTGCCAGGTTAACCGAGATGGCAGAACGCCCTACCTCTTATCCTATCTGTATGAGCTGTTCAATACAATGTTGGTTTATTGTGTTTTTATTTTGTTTCTGCATAGGACCCTGTGGGCCAAGAGGTAAACCAGGCAAGGATGGAAGCCCAGGAACTCCTGGGCCACCTGGAGAAAAAGGGAACAAAGGGTGCAAAGGAGAGCAAGGTAAACAGCTGGCTTGTGTCCTTCACTGCAGGAGTGCCGTTTCAGGGGACAGAGAAGTCGTGTTGCGGTATGACTACCTACAACAGCAATCTAGGTCTTTCAGTTTGTTGTCCAGAGTAGACTAAAAACCAGCAGTAGTGTTCATTCGGAAGAAAACTCAAGTTGTCGAAATACACCATTCCTTTTACCTCCTAACTGGGCAGATGTACTCCAGATTTTGAGCCTGAGGACCTAATGAAGCACTAATTCTATTTTCAGAAAGGCCAGTACTGTTTTCAATTTACAGGAGTATTTAGTTAATAACATCTACTTATAGGGGTGATATGCAAGTACAGAAATATTACCTGGATAAAAACAGAAGAGCAACTCAGTAGCTTTACTTAGGAAAGCCATGTTTTAACGATGCCATTCTTGAATACAACTCAACTCCTGTGTGTCTTGGGAAAAGGCCTCTTAAATATTTCAGTCTGAACATAAGTTGTGTGTTCACCTGGATCGAAATCTGCCTGCAAGTTTCAAAAGCACCCCCTAGAAAATACTTGTATGTCCCAATCTTAATTTTTAGGATTGCTGACTTTAAAATAAGAATTCTCGGATTCCCCAATTTTCTGATATATGCCCAGATCTATGATAAAACTGTAAAGTCTAGAGATTTAAATCTTTAAAAGTTCAAATATAATGCTAATATTAATTTCATAACCACTCATAATTTGGTGTTGTCATGAGTGTACTTTAGAGCACTATTTGACTTTCCTTCAAATGTTTTCAAAGTGATAAAAAGGTATTACTAACAATTATATGAATTAAAAAAACTTCACTGACCAAGTCAGTGTTTCAGAATGGGACCACAGCGAGAACAAAAGTCCTACAGTACAAATTGTATTGAGAATGACAAGGAAGTGGACATAGTTAATCATAGTGTTACAAAGGCCTCATGAGAAAAGGGTCTGAGTCAAACAGCATTGGTCTGAACTAAGAGCTGTGGCTTTTCCTGGATGTGTAGACTGTCCTTGGGTAATAGCTCCCCTGAATCTCTGCAACCTGGCCAATCACATCACAGTTCCAGTGCAGAGGCTGAAAGGACCTCCTGCTTGTCACAGCCTCCTGCAAAAGGCAGACTCCAGGAACAGTGCAGACACCTTCCCTGATTTACTAAACACATGGCAAGTTGGACTTTTCAAGATGACTTTGAAGATTTTGGATATAGCCTATTTTCAATTTCAAAGAATGAACCAAGGACCCAGGAGGAGACAGGAACAGATGGAGAGACTGAAAAAAATATATTGGGGATTTTACAAATCCTTGTGAAAAGCACTGACTTAAAATTGACACTAAACTAAGGCACAGCCTGACTCCATGGCATGGTGGTTTATGAACTGTCAATACCTCCTCTGACTGGGTAGGCCAAAAACCCAAGTCTCTGCCATCTCTGCATGTCCTCAGAACTCTAAAGGACCACCACCCAAATCAGGTGGAGCCGGTGCTGGGGTGCAGTGGCAGCAGAAATAGATCAAGGGTGAGGGAGTTGGTTAGTTAGCCTGTGCGAGTATCATAGAAAACAAGGTATTTGATGAGGAGAGAACAAGAGAAAGGAGACAAAGGATAGGTCAGGGGTCTTTATTAGAAAGTGACAGAAGTGTACTAATTAGTCTACTCCAAATGCATAGAAGGTACAAACTAAAAAAAGTACTTTGGTTTTAACTCATAAACTCTTATCACAGTTTTTAAAGTTTTGTTATTTACCTTATTAACTGATCAAAAACTTTCTTGAAGTTTTGAACTTTTCACCATTGAAACTGTTAGTTTTCCATGTTTATTGAAATTATAAAAAGCCCATGTAATTTTATCTTCTTAAAATTGATTTTCAAACTGTTTCCCGCATTGTAAAATACAGTAATTTATGCAAAAAAGATGTACATAAAACTACCAGATGTACATAAAACTTACCAGACACACCCGTGTTTAGCACCACAGGGAAATAAAGACGTCTTGATCTCAAACAACTCATCATAAGATATAACAAATATGTATAATAGGCATTGTATGGTATTAGCATTTATTAATATAGTTTGGCCATTTATAAGCCACTATTCTGTGACTCCTTACTGCATTTGGGGATTATCAGATATGCATAAACATTTCAATCAGTACTTTGGAAAAACAAGTTTGAGGGTGTGCTGCAACATGCGTAACATTTCTTGAAGGACTACCTGGATTCAATGGACTGCCAGGTCTGAAGGGGAAGCCAGGCGACACTGGACTGCCTGCAACCGGTCTCACAACGAGAGGCTTTATTTTCACCCGGCACAGTCAGACCACAGCAATCCCTTCCTGTCCAGAAGGAACGGAGCCGCTCTACAGCGGGTACTCTCTTCTTTACGTACAAGGAAATGAACAAGCTCATGGACAAGACCTGGGTAATGTCCCGGTCCCTGTCCCTGTCCCTGCTTTCTCCCATATACTGATTGTAAATTTTTATAGCGTGGGTACTTCTTTCTCAAGTAGAAACAACCTTGGGTATCTTATAGCACTTTTTAAAGATAGTAAATAAAACACTGGTCTCAGGTCTAATTTTATTCTGAAATGTAAAACTCTTCTGAATTAAAGTACAGTTGACATGCAATACTGTATTAGTTTCAGTAGAACATTAGAAGAACACAGTGAGATCTAACATTTATATAGCTTACAAAATGACCACCACAAAAAGTCCACTATCCATTGTCACCCTACAAAGTTTTTGTGATACTGATTTTACTAATATTCCTTATGTTGTACTTTACATCCCCATGACTTATTTACAAGTTTGTTAACTCCTAATCCCCTTAGCCTTTGTGCCCATACCCCACCGCCCAACCCTCTGGCAATTATCAGTTTTTCTGTATCTATGGGTCAGTTTGTTCTGTTTGTTCATTTTAGTTTTTTAGATTCCACCCCTAAGTGAAATGATACAGTATTTGTCTTTCTGACTTAATTTCACTTAGCATTAATACTCTCTAGGTCTATCCATGTTGTTGCAAATGGCAAGGTTCTTTTACAGCTGTGTCACATTCCAGTGCGTTGTGTGCATGTGCACACACACCCACTTCTTTATCCATTCACCTAGTGATGAACGCCTGGGTTGCTTCAATGACTTGGCTATTGTAAATAATTCTGCAGTAAACAGAGAAGGCATGTATCTTTACATTGTTCCACTTCTGGGGGCTTATCTGAACAATTGCTGGGTCCTTCTTCGTCTCTTCTCATATAGCCTTTGTTTTAAAGTTTTTTGTCTGATATAAGTATTGCTATCCCAGCTTCTGTTTTTTCATTTCCATGAAATATCTTTTCCACTTACTAATTTCCAGTCTCTGCATGTCTTTCAATCTGGAGTCTCATGTAGGCAGTGTATGTAGGGGTCCTGGGTTTTTTTAACCATTCAGTCATCCTGTTTTTGCAATGGAGCACTTAGTCAACTTCAATTGAATTATTGATAGATATGTGCTTGTTCCCATTTTAATTGTTTTCACACTACAAGTGGTTGGTCTGCTTCTTTACTATGTTTGCCTTTACCAGTACATATTTTTTCATCTTATTTCTAGTTTTGGCTTCTCCGCTTAAAGAATTCCCTTTAACATGTCTTGTAATGCTGGTTTAGTGGTGATGAACTCCTTTAACTCTTGCTTGTCTGAGAAAATCTTGATCTCTCCTTCAATTCTGAATGATAGCCTTGCTGGGTAGAGTATTCTTGGTTGTAGGTTTTTTCCTTTCATCATGTTGAATATATCATGCCACCCCCTTCGGGCCTGCAAAGTTTCTGTTGAAAAGTCAGCTGATAGTCTTATGGGAATACCCTTGTATGTAACTAGTTGTTTTTCTCTTGCTGCTTTTAAGATTCTCTCTTTATCTTTAACTTTCAACAACTTAATTATAATGTGTCTTGGTGTGGGTCTCTTTGGGTTCACCTTGTTTGGGACTCTCTGTGCTTCCTGGACTTGGATGTCTGCTTCCTTTGCTAAGTTAGGAAAGTTTTCAGCCATTATTTCTTCAAATAGGTTTTCTGTCCCTTTCTCTCTTTCTTCTCCTTCTGGGACCCCTATGATTCTAATGTTAGTA
>VMDR010001952.1:0-105608 GCA_007922815.1 Macrotus californicus
ATGCTACTTATTCTCTGTACATTTCCCCCATTCTCCCCCTGCCCCCTCCACGCTGATAACCCTCCATGTGAATCTGTTCCTGTTCTAGCTGTTTGCTTAGTTCATTTTTGTCTTTGTTTTTTTAGGTTCAGTTGTTGATAGTTGTAAGTTTGTTGCCATTTTACTGTTCATAGTTTTGACCTTTTTCTTAGACAAGTCCCTTTAACATTTCATATAATAAGGGCTTGGTAATAATGAACTCCTTTAACTTGACCTTGTCTGGGAAACACTTTATCTGCCCTTCTATTATAAATGATAGTTTTGCTGGATAGAGTCATCTTGGATGTAGGTCGTTCCTCCTCATGACTTTGAATACTTCTTTCCAGCCCCTTCTTGCCTGGAAGATTTCTTTTGAGAAATCAACTGACAGTCTGATGGGAACTCCTTTGTAGGTAACTGTCTCCTTTTTTCTTGCTGCTTTTAAGATTCTCTCCTTATCTTTAATCTTGAGTAATATAATTATGACGTGCCTTGGTGTGTGCTTCCTTGGGTCCAACTTCTTTGGGACTCTCTGAGCTTCCTGGACTTCCTGGAAGCCTATTTCCTCTGCCAGATTGGGGAAGTTCTCCTTCATTATTTGTTCAAATAAGTTTTCAATGTCCTGCTCTTCCTCTTCTCTTTCTGGCACCCCTATGATTTGGATATTGGAACATTTAAAGTTGTACTGGAGGTTCTAAGCCTCTCCTCATTTTTTTTAAATTTGTTTCTTCATTCTGTTCTGGTTGAATGTTTATTTCTTCTTCTGCTCCAGATCTTCTATTTAAGTCCTGGTTTCCTTCCCATCACTATTGGTTCCCTGTATATTTTCTTTTTTTCGTTTTGCATAGCATTCAGTTTTTCCTCTATTTTGTGACCATACTCAACCAATTCTATGAGCATTCTGATTACCTGCAGAGTTCAAAACACTCTACATCTGATAGGTTGTCTGTCTCTTCATTGCTTAGTTCTGTTTTGGGAGTTTTGATCTGTGCTTTCATTTAGGCCATATTTCTTTGTCTCAGGGCACCTGTTACACTGTAAGGGGTGGAGCCTTAGGTATTTGCCAGTGTGGGGGCAACCTATGTCATTGCATTGTGGTACTGTATGTGGGGGAGGGGTCTGAGAGGGAACAATGCTGCCTTGCTCAGATCTCACCCGGCTTTCAGTCACTTTCCCCACTACCCACAAGCAAATTGGGCCCTTCTGGTGCTGATTCCTGTGTGTGTGGGCTTGTGTATGTTCCAGGACCCTGTGGGTCTCTCCAAGAAACTCTCCTGTGAGACTGGCAGTTTCTCCCACTGCTGCAACCCCCACAGATTTTTACAGCCAGAGGTTTTGAGGCTTTCTTTTCCCGGGCTGGAAACCTGGGTTGTGCAGTCTGTCTCGCTCCCAGTTGTTCCTCCTGGTTTATCCACACACAAGTGTGGGACCACCAGCCACCATCTTGACATGCATCTTCTCTGCCCCCACTGCCCATGTCAACCCCTCCTACCAGTCTGGGTAAATGTTTCTTCTTTAACTGTTTGGTTGTCGGACTTCCATACAGTTCGAGTTTCTGGTAGTTCTGGTTATTTTTGTTTTTAAATTTGTTGTTGTCCTTCTTTTGGTTGTGTCAAGAGGCAAAATGTATTTAACTGTACCTTCATCTTGGCCGGAAGTGGAAATAGAGCCTTTAAAGAAGGGATTCAGGTTAAATGAAGTCATAAGGATGGACCCTGATCCAGTATGACTGGTGTCCTTATAAGAAGAGCCCGGAGTCTCTTCCCCACATCCTGCATTGCTGTTGCATGATTGCCATGGGGCGCAGGGTTCTGCATTAGAAAATTTAGACTGTTGCACAAGGGTTTTCAGTTTTTTGTTTTACTAATAAAATCTTTTCTTCAAAATAAAACTTTATGCAAAACCTCAATATAAAAGCAGGGACTGTGAAGCTGCTCTATTGAGAATGGGGTGGAGGGGCCTGGGTCCCACCTGCTCCTCCCTCCCAAATCCCCTCTCCTCCCCCGGAGGCACTTCCCAGAACCAGTCTCCTCTGTACCCAATGTGAAAACCCAGCACTAAAAGATTCTTTTTAAAAATTTTACTTAATGATCTTAGGTAGAGAAAGACCAATTTATTTTTCCACTTACTTATGCATTCATAAGTTGATTCTGGTATGCGCCCTCACTGGGGATCAAACCCACAACTTTGTCTTCTAGCTGCATCCTCATCGCCGTGAACACTGTGTGGAATCCAGGGGGCTAGGAGGCTGCTGCGTTGAATTACTTCACTGAAATGGCGGTGACATCTCTGAGTTAGAAGCTAAGGGTCTGGCTGCACCCCAGAGGTACAGAGCCTCCTGAAGGGTCTCCCTGCTCCCACTATGTTCTGCCTACGTCCCACCCTTCGTAGAGCAGCCAGAGTGGTCTTTACAAACAGACCTCATCAGGTCGCACGCTGCTTACAACCCTGCTAAGCATGTAATTTAAACTCCTAACATTGGCCCCCAAAGCCCTCCATGAGCCCGCCCTTTCCTCCCTCTCTGATTGTGACTCGTTCCAGGAGGCCTTCCCCGTGGGCCTCCAAGCTCCAGCCACACCCGCTTCCTTCAGTTCCTTGCTTGTTTCTGTCTGCTTCCTGTCACATGGCCTCTGCACTAGCATCCGTCCCTGCCTGGCATGGTTTTCTTGCCCATCTTTACAGTGGCTCCTTCCTGCCATTTAGGCCTTGGCCAGATGTCACCAGCTCACAGAGGCTTTTCTTGACCATTCACCTTTCTTTATCACATCACCCTCTTGTAGTTTCTTTCTTTCTTTCTTTTTAAATAGACTTAATTTTTTAGAACACTAAGCAAAATTGAGGGAAAGGTACCGAGATTTCCCATATCCTCCCACCCCCACATATGCATAGCCATTATCAATATCCCCATCAGAGTGGTACATGGGTTAAGTTGATAAACCTACACCGACAATTCATTATCACCTGGTGATCATAGTTTACATTAGGGTTCACTCTTGGTGTTGGATGTTCTATGGGTTTGGACAAATGTATAATGGCATGTGTCCATCATTATAGTATCATACATACGTTTTACTGCCCTAAAAATCTCTGTGCTCTACTTACTCCTCCTTTCCCCCAGCTCCTGGCAACCATTGGTCTTTAGTGTCTCTATAATTTTGCCCTTCCAGAATGTCAGACAGTTAGAATCATACAGTATGTAGGTTTTTCAGAATTGCTTCTTTCATTTGGTAATATTCATTTACAGTTCCTCTATGTCTTTCATGGCTTGATAGCTCATTTCTTTTTACTGTTGAATAATAGTCCATTGTGTGGATGTACTAAAGTTTATTTATCCATTCACCTACTGAAGTGCATCTCAGTAGCTTCCAAATTTTGGCAATTATGAGTAAGGCCGCTGTAAACATCTGTGTTTAGGTAGATCCTGTGTTCTTCCCCGCACCTATTGCTGCCTGATTTTTTTTTCAATTATATTTTATTGATTATGCTATTATAGTTGTTCCAATTTTTACTCATTTACCACCCTCCACCCAGCACCCCCAACTCCCTCAGGCAATCCGTAAACCATTGTTCATGACCATGGGACACGTGTATAAGTTCTTTGGCTACTCCATTTCCTATATTGTACTTTATATCCCTATGGCTATTCTGTAACTACCTATTTGTACTTCTTAATCCCCTTACCTCTCCACCCATTCCCTCACACCCTCCTCCCATCTGGCAACCATTAAAACAATCACCATATCCATGATTCTGTCTCTGTTCTTTTAGTTTGCTTAGTTTGTTTTTTAGATTCAATTGTTGATAGATATATATTTATTGCCATTTTATTGTTCATAGTTCTGATCTTCTTTTTCGTAAATAAGTTTGTTTAACATTTCATATGATAATGGTTTGGTGATGATAAATCTTTTAGTTTTTTCTTGTCTGGGAAGCACTTTATCTGCCCTTTGATTCTAAATGATAGCTTTGCTAGGTAGAGCAATCTTGGCTGTAGGTCCGTGCTTTTCATGACTTTGAATATTTCTTGCCAATCTCTTCTAGCTTGCAAAGTTTGCTTTGAGAAATTAGCTGACAGTCTTATGGGAAATCCCCTGCAGGTAACTAATTTCTTTTCTCTTGCTGCTTTTAAGATTCTTTATCTTTAACCTTTGGCATTTTAATTCTGATGTGTCTTAGAGTGGGCCTCTTTACATCCATCTTGTTTGGGACTCTCTGTGCTTCCTGGACTTGCATGTCTATTTCCTTCACCAAATCAGGGAAGTTTCGTTTTCATTATTTTTTCAAATAGACTTCCAAGTTTTTGCTCTTTCTCTTCTCCTTCTGGCACCTCTATTATGCAAATGTTGGAATGCATGATGTTGAAGTTGTCCCAGAGGCTGCTTACATCATCCTCGTTTTTGTTTTTTTTTATTCTTTTTTCTTATTCTGATTGGTTGTTTTTTGCTTCCTTATGTTCCAAATCATTGATTTGATTCTTGGGTTCATCCACTCTACTGTTGTTTCTCTGTAAATTGTTCTCGCTTTCCATTAGTGTATCCTTTGTTTTTTACTAGGTCTTTTTATGCTGTTGAGATCCTCACTAAGTTTCTTGAGCATCCTTATAACCAGTGTTTTGAACTCTGCGTCTGATAGATTGCATATCTCCATTTTGTTTAGCTCTTTTTCTGGAGTTTTGATCTGTTCTTTCATTTGGACCATGTTTCTTTGTTTCCTCTTTTTGGCAGCCTCCCTGTGTTTGTTTCTATGTATTAGGTAGAGGTGCCATGTCTCCCTGTATTGGTAGAGTGACCTAATGTAGTAGGTGTCCTGTAGGGTCCAGTGGCAAAGCCTCCTCTTTCACCCAAGCTGGATACTTGAGGTGTCCCTTTCATGTGTGCTGAGTATGCCCCCCTCTTGTAGTTGAGCCTTGGTTGCTGTTGGTAGGTCAATGGGAGGGATTTATCCAGGCCAATCAACTGCAAAGACTGGCTGTGACCACTGACTACAACCTCCACCCTCCGTGGAAGATCAGCTGTGCAGGGCCAGGGTGGTGGTGCTCTAACATGGTCTGTAGTTGTCCACTGGGTGCACTGGCCCTGGTGTTTCTTGGGTGATGCAGGCCCTCACCTGTGTTCTGCCTGGGGCCACCCTGCCTGAGCTATAAAGCAATCTGAGATGGCTTCTGCTTGTGCTAGGTTTGGAGATTCCCAGGTGAAGCCAAGCTGTGAATCTAGGCTGGCTGATGCTAGTGCTGGGCCTGGGGTCACTTAGCAAGAGGTACAGGGGCTGGGGGCTTACTGAGGCTGGCTGTTGCCTGTTTGATAGGATTTAAGAAGTTGTGAAGCATGAGCCAAGACCAGCCATTCATATGGAAAAGTCACAGTTAACAGTTTGGGTAGGCCTATAAGTTAGGTGGGATGGAGTTTCAGGGGATATCCAGGTGGTGGCAAACAGTGTTAGCCAGGTTGATGGAGTCTCAAGTATGGCTCCCATCTACCAGCTCTGTGGCTCTGATGGGGGAAGATTCAGAAAAGGGACATTGGCCTCTGCCTGCCTTTCTGTAAGGAAGAAAGCTGTGCCCCAACTTCTACCTTGATACCAGACACTTCAGTTCCTCCCTGTGCGCCACTAGTGCCTTTCAAGCTGCTACCCTGGTGCTGAAGCTCAGAGAGAGTGAGTCGAAATCTGTGTGTGTGTTCTTTAGGGGGAACTGCTTGGGACTCCAGAAGTTTCTTCCACCAACTCAATCCCCACTGGTTTTTGCAGCCAGAAGTTATGAGGACTTATCTTCCTAGCATGGGAACCATGGGCTGGGGGGCTTGGTGTAGGGCTGGGACTCCTCACTCTCAAGGTATCTCTCCCAAATTTTTATCTACCACATGTGTATGTGGGACCAACCCATTCTGCATCTCTGCCTCTTCTACCATTCTGGATGGATATGGTTTCTTTAATTCCATAGTTGTCAGAATTCCATTCAACTTGATTTATCACGGTTCTGAGTGGTGGTTGTTCTATATTTTAGTTGGAATTTTGATGTAATTGTGTGAGGATCTGAGCATTGTTTA
Organism: Macrotus californicus; assembly: GCA_007922815.1. Taxonomy (NCBI): domain Eukaryota; kingdom Metazoa; phylum Chordata; class Mammalia; order Chiroptera; family Phyllostomidae; genus Macrotus; species Macrotus californicus. Next base: position 6,063 of record VMDR010001952.1, read on the forward strand.
CCTATGCTGCCATCTTGACCAGAAGTCAATGTTTATTTCCTGTCTTCCCCGCTGGCACATGAGCTCCATTAGAGCAAAGAAACCTCTGTTGTCCCCGTGTGTGTTCTCTAGGCTAGTGCCTACTGCCAGGTCTGTTATCGAATGAATAGTGTGCTGACTGCCACCCCAAAGTCCAAGGCAGGTCCTGCTCCAGGGACATGGAGCTGCCAGCTGAGCCATTCTCCATCAGTCTTTTCTCCCCATCACTTCAGACGTGTCGTGACCAGCAGAGCAGCCTGCCCAGGGTGGGGCTGTGGGAATATGGGGAGCTCCGATGACAACAGCTTGCTTAGCTGTGGGTCTCTTGTCCTTGTGCCAGGGACAGCTTGTGGAATCAACACCAGGGGCCCCCCAGTCTGGGGAAAGAAAGCAACCAGGACCCCAAAAAAGGAAAAACAAAAGCAGGCTGTGATTCTAGATGGATAATTACAACTTGCTGCTCTTATTGGTCATGACCTGTAGGTAGCCAGAGCCTTCCTTCATCCCTTTAAGTTCAAAGCCTAGTCATTGGCAACAGCTAACACTTAGTAAACTTCACTCTTTGCTAAGTGCTTCTTATAGGAATTGTATACTACGTTATCACAGCAGCCCTCCGCAGTAGGTGCTATATTATTCACAGTTTTCAGATGATAAATATAGACCTTTTAAAGTTTTAATACAAGGTCTCCACCTCGTAAGTGGGGAGCAGATTTAACTCAGGCCTCCTTGCTTCTCAGCCGATGCTCTCAGACATGACTGACAGGCCCTCAGTGGTCCACACCCATGGTTGATCATCACCCAACTCACATAAGTTTTTCTGGGTCCCATCTCGGATATTTTGTATTTGAATCTCTCACAGCCTTGCGAATTTTAAAGGCCTAGAGTTCAGGGAAGTTTCTTAAGTGTGAGAAGCATCCCTATATAAGGTAACAGAGACTTTAGGGCTCAGTGTCCAAGCTGTGGCCCATGGGTCACATGCAGCCAGGATGGCTGTGAATGCAGCCCAACACAAAACTGTAAATTTACTTAAAGCATTGTGAGATTTTTTTTGTGATTACTTGTCTCAATGTATTTAATATGTGGCCCAAGACAATTCTTCCAGTGTGGCCCAGAGACACCAAAAGGTTGGACGTCCCTGGAGGGCATTCAAGTTTTCCCCAAATTTTTTTTTAATCTGAAGGCTTGATTTGGCCCCTGCCTGGAACTTTGAGGGTCCAGTGATCTGTGTATTTCCATAGTGCCCAAGTGATTCTGATAAGCATTCAGTCTCCTTCCTGTGTGGGCGCGTTGTCAGCAGCGCACCTGACCGGATGTGCTGGGTTCTCTGTGAAACAAGGAGGTCATCGCTTCACTTGGCAGGACACTTTTGCTCATGACTCCACATGACTCCATTCTCTCTCTGTCTCCCCTCTTCCCTTTCTTTTCTTTTCACACAAGGGGTTGAGGGAGGGACCGCAGATACATAAGAATGGAATTAATCGTATTCCCCAGTTCATAGTACACTGTCAGTCTACCCAAGATTTCTGTTTTCTCCCCCGCCCTCTCCCTGCACGAGGCCCTTCTGTAATGTATGTTATATCCTCACACTCCACCTCTTACCTGTCTGATTTGCTGTAAAAGGATCCTTCGCACACATTGTATTAGTTGAGTATATGGGCAGTGTGTTTGTTCTCATGAATGGTATTGCAGGGTGGCTGTGTTTGTTAGATGGTCCTTCCCAGCCTCTCAGAGAAGCCCATGCCTTTCTGGAACTTCCTTCTCTTCCGTCCTAGTCTGGCCCCTGTAGAGCTAAACAGAAACATTTCACCCTTCCAGCATTCCAGACAGTCTTTCGTGGCCCCTCTTCCGCAGCCTTGACCCCACACACACATAGGGTGTGGAAGTTTCCTTGTTTCTCCTCAGGATGCTCTGTAGTTAGATTGCATTCCCCTTGAAGGGCTTGGACCCCTCCGGCCCCCACGGGGTGCTGTACTTCTCCACCTCTAGTGATAATCTCGTGTTGGTGGAAGGGCCAGGAGGGGACTGTGATACCATGTGACTGGGCCATACATCCCACATGGTAGTGCAAGAAGATTTGGTCAGAAGTGTGAATTCAGTCGCTCTCGGTTGGAAACCCCTGCCATCACCCCTTTCTTCCTGGTTATGAGAATGGGGGAACTTACGGCCTTGGTGAAGTTGGGACACCCTCAGGCAGGGCATCTCTGTCCCCAGTCTGCATTGGGTTCTTTGTGCACTGCCCTGGACCCCCCATGCCCAGACGCTGTTGACTCCCCCTTCCTTTGACTTGGTTGGGAATTTCCTTAGAATGTATGGGAAGGATTGCAAGCTATGTGCAAAACAGGCTGTGTGGGCCCGGCTTGGAGAGCCGAGGGTCCTACGTGCCATGTGGCGTAACCCACCCTTGTCATCCTCCTCTCTATCTTTACGAGCACATTCTAGAGGTCAGTGCTGTGTATTTCTTTATTACTAAAGTAAGACGCACGTATCATAAAACCAGCCATTTTAAAGTGACCGGTTCAGGGCTATTTGATACATTCACAGTGTGTGTGGCCATCACCTCGCTCTAGGTCCCAACATTATTGTAGCCGCCAGGAGGAATCCCTGCGCCGTTTCACAGCGGCTCCCGTCTCCCTTCCCCTCTGCCTCTGGTGACCACCAATCGGTGTTCTGTCTGTATGGATTTACTATGTTGGATATTTCATATAAACGGGAGCATTCACCCCATTTTGTGTCTGGCTTCTCTCAGTGAGCGGAGTGTCCTTGGGTTTCACCCACATTGTAACACGTATCAGTGCTTCATCTTTTCTGCGTCTGAGTAACATTTCGTGGTACACCTGGACCACAACCTGCCGATTTATGCTTCCCTTGATGGATATTTGGGCCATCTCCACCTGTGGCTACTGTGACTGGGGCTGGCACGGACATGTGTGCAGGTGTACTTGTCTGAGAGCCTGCTTTGAATTCTTTGGGGTGTGTACCTAGGAGTCGATATACAGGTCATATGGTAATAAATTTGTTTAGGAACTCCCCCAAAATACATTTCTTTTTTAAATAGTGACTTTACTCAGGAACTTCCCCTGCATACCAAGAGACAGGGAAGTGAGGTGGAAGAGCCTGGGCTAGAAGCCAGGAAGGAGACCTTGGTTCCTTTCCTAGCTTTTCGCTGACCAGCTGTGTGACCTGGGACAAATCACTTTCCCTTTTTGGGCCCTCGTTTCCTCATCTGGAAAACATAAAGCTAAATACTTCTTGAATTCTCTTCATCTTTTAAGATTTTATTGGGGCCCAGGCCAAGTGGCTTAGTTGGTCAAGCATCATCCTGTAAACCAAAAAGGTTGTGGGTTCGATCCCCAGTCAGGGTGTATAGAAAAATGGGTTCCACGGAGAATTGTCAGACAGCTAAATGTGATTATCTCTGTTCTTTTTCTACTGTTTTTAAAATGGGAGTTAAAAGCACCCTAAATAATTGTGTGTTTTTTTTCCTGCCAATGTGTTTCTAGTTAATGAATAACTTCTGGTTTCCTTTTCCCACCAAGATTCCCAGAATAAGGTATCCTTCTCTTTCCCATCACTCCTACTGCTTGGCAGTTCTTTAACAGAACATGGTGCAGCCAAGACTGGAACCATCCGCCCTGTCCTCCCTGGAGGAGCGCTAGCCTTCCGCCAGGGTGGCTTCTCTCAGCGCTAAGGTTTCAGCAGGGTAACCTGAGTCGGGGCTTCGGAGAAGTGGGAATCAAGGACAGGAGGAGCAGACTCTCTGAGACAGTATAAGGACCATCGTAGAGAGTGAGGAGGAAGAACCAAATACCTCCCATGATGCCTTGTAGCCAGAGGATACCCTCCCTACCCCTGTGCCCTCCCCCTCCCCAGTGCAGTGCCTGTGTCTGGAGGGGGCTTTTCCTTTGCCAGTTGCTGCCTTCCCAGTATGCTTGCTCAGGTCCGAATCCTGGGCTCTCCTGTACCCCCTGGTGGTTTTCTGGGGGAATATGTGGTTTTAAAAACCACATGAGCTGAGTGGTTTATTCCATCAGTCAGTCCATCTATCACACATTTTTGAGGACCCGCTACATTTTAGGCATTTCCGTTACAGTCTAGGAATAACCAAGACAAGGCACCTCCCCTTATAGAGCCCTTTTTTTAGGGGATGCAGAGTGGCTTTTGGAATGAACGCAAAGTGACCCGTGCTGTAGTAGGGGGCATAAATGTTATTCAGGACAGACAAGGGGCATATAAGTCATACTTGGCAAATCCCAATGAGAGAAGGCAGATTCAGAGAGTGTTCTAGACGGACGTTAATCTGCACAGAAGTCAATCAGCATTCCAGAGCGTGGCGCATGAGGAAATCTGGTAGAAGCCCCATATTTCTGAGCACAAAACACTGGCGGGGCGGGTGATGAGAGTGACGTTGCAGAGGGGCTGTGTCATCCAGGGCCTCTGAGCCAGGTCAAGGACTTTCGCTTTAACTTCGGGCAGTAGAGAGCTAGTGAATTGGACCATAGGGGAGTAGCGTAGTATTTATATCTGCACTTGAGAAGCAACCACTCTGGTTATGGATGGAGAATGAGTTGGAGGGGCAAGAGCAGAAGCGGGGAGACCACTCAGGTCTCCTTGCAGTAACAGGCATGAAACGAAGGTGAGCAGAACCAAGGCGGAAGCAATGGGAATGGAGGGCGTGGGTGGAGTCCAGAAATATCCTGAGGTTGGGGCTGGGACTGGGCCCAGCTTCCAGGAAAGAGATGGCTGAAATCTGAGTCACAGTCCTCTAGCTTGCCCCATGTCCTGGCACGGGGCCTGCCCCGGCATCCAGGTCTTTAGAAGCATGAGTTTGTCTCCCAGGAGAGGCCCTGGAGCCCCACTCCTCACCCGGGACCCTCTGTCAGGATAGGGGGGAGATGGTGGGTGTACAGAGGAGAGCGGGCTTCCAGTTGCTGCCAGATAAAACAGGAGTAAAACAGTGTATCCATTTCGATAGGTGGCGCGCAGTCCACAAAAGCGGGAAGATTCTGGGGAACCTCCTGCTGTTGTCCTGTTTGCCCTGACCCCATGGCGGGACAACAGACAGGACCACTTTTTAGGGCGTGTTTCGGAAGCTCAGCAATTTAGAGCTCTCGTTCACGTGTCAGCTGTAGGCCCTTCTTGCTCTTGTCTCAGGAGGACCCACCTGGCCTCCTCAGACCACCCTTTTTAGCCCCCGAGACTCTGGAATGATTTCTTGTGTTTGAGGACGTAAGCGTGGGGCTCTCGTAATGTTGCTCATTCTACCAACCCCCTGGAATCCCCCTCTCCTGGGCCGTCACTACAGCATGCCATGATCTCTAAAGGGACACAGCACATGTCAGCTGCACAAATATCTGCAGAAATCATTCACTTCAAAAAGTCCTTTGGGTAGCCAAGATTCACCTACCTGACCCTGATCACCAGTGCTGCCACCTCCACCCTGTGCCCTTCTGGGGACCAGGGGACATCAGTGTGATCTCACTTCTGCACCCCTGCCCCAAAGGCACTCCAGCGCAGGCCCACTTGGCACGTTCAGAGGAGCTGTGAGACTGGTGCGTTTGCACCGGCCGGGCACGCGGCATCTCCTCGGTGCTGGGCCTGTGGGCCACTGTTTGTTTCCATGACTGTTCTACCCAGAGTTGTCCTTCCTTCTAGAACAACAGTTCTCAGCTCAAAGTGGTTTTGTGCTGCAGGGGACAGCTGGCAATATCTAGAGACAGTTTTGGTTGGTGGCAGAAGTGGGCTCTGCTGGCCTCTAGTGGGTAGAGGCCAGGATACTGCTGCACATCCTACAGAACCCAAGACTGCTTGTTCCCCACATAAAGAATTGTTGGGTCCCAAATGTCAACAGTGCAAGGGTAAGAAACCCTGTTTTAGAACATTGGTCTGTGACCATGGGGACTCTTGCACCCTTCCAGCCCTGTAGAATTGCTAGAACAAACCACGAGTTTAAAAAATAACTCACTCATCATCTTTCTTTCCACAGCTGAGCTCTGTCCGGAGGCCAAGTTAGAGCAGCTGGAGGCAGCGAGACCCCGCGGGCCGGGGAACGGGGAGCGGCACCAGCGCTGAGTATGGCCAGGCCGCAGCCACTGCCCTGGGCCCACGCAGCCTTCCTTCTCTGCTTCCTCAGCCTTGGCAGAGCCATCGAGATTCCAATGGATCGTGAGTTCTGCCCCTTCTTCCATCCTCCTGATTTGGGGCAGAGGAAAGTTAAGGCCAACTTTCAAAGAATGTTGGGGGAAGGGAAAGAGTGGATTGTGGATGCAGAGCTGGGTTTCCGAAAAATGGAAGCAGGCGGGCTGGTGCTTTGCAAGGTGAGACGTGAGTCTGCAGCGAGGTCTCTCACCACTGTGGCTGAGTGACTCGGGCTGCCTGCAGGCAGGACTAGAGGGGTACAGCTTGGAAGTCTGCGTGTTGTCTATGGTCTTGACTTGCCCATCAAAGCAGAGCTACCGGGGACCAAGTGAGTGAATGGTTCTTATTTGCCTTTCTCATTCCTGATCCAGATCTCTCAGGCCCTCTTGTCTGGACTGATCAGAAGGATGGATGGCTGGGAGAGGGTGGCAAGGGGATTGTTTTGCAAAAGACTGGCTACAGAGACTTTGAAATAGAGCCCTGTTACAATGCTGCTGTAGGAGCACCAGGCACTAATTCCTGGTGTTTTCATCGTTCCCACAGCAAAGTGGAAAAGTGAAACCCATGTCCTTCTGTTTCCATGGTGGGGGCATTACTGGGCCACCAGAATCATAAAGTAAGGGGCACACAATGCTGATCTGACAGAATCTCACCAGCCACACCTGTGGGTGCATTCATAATGGCCCATCGACTGGTAGCCACGCACCTTGGCCCTACATTTTGCTGTGCTCCACCTTTGCCACAATGCTGACACTCCTATCAGGACATCTTGCATCCCAGTACTGAGATGTAGGCACACCAACTCTGTCCCCTGCCCCGATTCCAGGAATAGATGGAACTCACATGATGCCAATGTTGACTTGGGCTCTCTCCAGGTGACAGATGTCCAGGTAGGGGTAGGAAAGTAACACAGCTTCCAAGAAGTCTCCACTGAGCTCTCCAAAGCCAGGCCCTGGGTTGGGGGGTGAGGGGATGAAGTTAGCAGAGCTTAGAGAAGGGCTGCAGGGGTCTCAGCCCCCTGCTACCCCCTTCCACCAGGGTAGGCCCAGAAGTGGGCAGGCCCCTGCTGCCCTCCTGGTGGCCCGAGTGTGTGTGTGTGTGTGTGTGTGTGTGTGTACACACAGATACTTGGGGAGGGGTTGGGGTTGTTGTGGGAAGAGCTGTTCCAGGGACCATCTGTACTGCAGGCTCAAGGAGAATTTCTTGTGAACAGGCCCAGGCAGGCCATCTAATAATAAGGCCCCTCTGCCCCTGGCGAGGAGGGGGCAGCGGAGGAGACGGAAGTGGTGAAGGCTCATCTCCCTTCTGCCCCTCCTCCTCACTCACTCACCTGCCACCTGGATCCCCGGGGCTAGTAGGTGAGGAGTTCCCGCAAGGTGAACTTACAAACAGCTGGCTTTGCTCCTGTGCTAGGGTTCTGGATTTCTGAAGCTCTCCCAGAGCCACAGGCAGGGGACCGAGCAATCAGTCTATTCAAGTACCACCTGTGGACATACAGTGGCCAGTGCTCTGACCTTCCCACCATCACCTCCCCGCATGAGGGGCCTGGAGGGTCCGCCCTTTCTGTGCTCCGTTCATGGAGACTCGGGCCCTTGCTTGGCCAGGGTCACATAGCAGATGGGTGATGGAGCCGCAAGAAGAAGCTGTATCTCTTGGCAACCCCCAATTTGGCGTTCAACATACCCCACACCAACCCTGGTAAACCAGCCTGCTTTCAGTTCTTAGAACTCCCCAGAGTCCAAGCTGTGTGTGCCCAGCAGAGAGCTAAGTGCTTCCGAAGCGTCCCTTCCTGCAATTCTCACAGCTAATCCACGAAGTGTGAGTGGTCCTCAGCTGGCAGGTTTGAAATCTGAGGTGGAGAGACATAAAGCTATTTCTCGAGTTTCCCAGCTGTTTCCCGAGTGGCAAGGCCAGCGTGCAAGCACAGCGCCTCTCTGACTGTGCAGGGAGTCCATCTGGGACTCCCGTCTGGTGCTACAGGTTGTCTCACGAAACTCATGCTGCCTCATGCACCTCCCTGGTTATTGCAGGCCCCAGGGCCACGGCAGCTTCTCCAGAATGAACCTGCAGAAGCTGTCTGCATACGAGAGGTAAGCCCTCCAGTTACCCTGGGAAGAGGTCCTCTCTAGCCTGGTTTCTCCCTCCCGCTTCCCAGGTTACCTGAGTCGGTCCTTCCCTCTCACCCTGGCTCAGGCCCAGTGGAAGGGCTGACGAAAGATCAGGCATTCCTTTCCAGCCCCTCTTCATTGAAATATTATGGACGTATAACATGTGTAAGTTTAAGAAGTACAACTTGATGATTTGCTACACGTGCCTATTATGGAACTACTACTGCAGTAGGGTTAGTTAGCACATCCATCCCCTCACATGGTTACCTTTTTGTGTGTGTGGTGGTAACTGATAAAGTCTACTGTCTAAACAACTTCCAAGTATATACTATAGTAGGCACACCTCGTTGTATTGTACTTCACTTGCTTGTGCTTCACAGATACTGTTTTTCACAAGAGAAGGTTTGTGACAGCGCTGCCTTGGATGAGTCTGTTGGCACCATTTTCCAACAGCATTTGCTCACTTCAGGTCTCTGAGTCTCATTTTGGTCATTCTTACAACATTTCAAATTTTTCATTATTGTTGTGTTTGTAATGGTGATCTGTGATCAGTGACCTTTGATGTGAGTGCTGAAATCGTCTTGGGGCACCACACGCCCTGCCCGTATGAGATGGCAAACTGAAGGTGAACGTTGCGTGTGTCTGACTGCTCCACCGATTCCCTGAGACACAACAATATTGAAATCAGGCCAGTTAATAACTCCCCAGGGGCCTCAGAGTGTTCAAGTGAAAGGAAGAGCCTCCCGTCGCTCACTTTAAATCCAAAGGTAGAAATGATTGAGCTCAGTGAGGAAGGCACGCCAGATGCTTCTTCTGCAGCTTCCTGACCTCTTGTGCCAGTTAGCCAAGTTGTGAATGCAAAGGAGAGTTCTTGAAGGAAATTAAAAGTGTTATTCCAGTGAACACACAAATGATAAGAAAGCAAAACAGCCTTATTGCTGATATGAGGAAGTGTTAGTGGCCTGGGTGGAAGAGCCAACCAGCCACAACATTCCTTCAAGCCAGAGCCTAATCCAGAAAAAGGCCCTAACTCTCTTCAGTTCTGTGAAGTCTGAGAGAGGTCAGGAAGCTGCAAAAGAAACGTTTGAAGCTAGCAGAGATTGGTTCATGGCATTTAAGGACAGATCGTGCCCCCATAACATAAAAGTGCAATGTGGAACAGCAAGTGCTGATGTACACCAGAAGCGGCAGCAAGTAGCAAGTTACCCAGGAGATCTAGCTAAGAAGGTGGCTATACTGAACAACAGATTTTCATTGTAGGCAAAACAGTCTTCTACTGTGAGATGACACCTGAGAGTTTCACAGCTAGAGTGGGGAAGTGAATACCTGGCTTCAGAGCTTCAAAGGACAGGCTGACTCTCTTGTTAGGGGCTAATGCAGCAGGTGACTTAAGTGGAAGCCAGTGCTAATTTATCACTCCAAAAATCCTAGAGTTGTTAAGAATTACACTGAATCCACTCTGCCTCTGCTCTATAAATGGAACAGCAAAGACTGGATGACAGCACATCTCTATCTCATGGTTTACTAAATATTTTAAGACCACCTTTGAGCCCTACTGCTCAGAAGAAAGACTCCTTTCAAAATATCACTGTTCATTGTCAATGCACCTGGTCACCCAAGAGCTGTGAGGGAGGCGCACAATGAGATGAATGTTTTCATGCCTGCCCTACTCAGCATCCATTCTGCAGTCCATGGACCAAGGAGTAATATTTAATTTCAAGTCTTATTATTTAAGAAATATATTTTGTAAGGCTATTGCTGCCATAGATAGTGATTCTCTGGTGGATCTGGGCAGACCTTCTGGAAAGGATTCACCATCCTAGGAGTAATTAAGAACATTCATGATTTATGGGAACAGATCAAAATATCATCAACAGGAGTTTGAAAGAAGTTGATTCCAACCCTCTTGGAAGACTTCAGTGGAGGAACTAACTACAAATGTAGCAGAAATAGCAAAGAACTAGAATAGAACTGGAACTTGAAGATGTGACTGAATTGCTGCAGACTTATGATAAAACTAATGAATGAGGAGTTACTTCTACAGATGAGCAAAGAAAGTGATTTTCTGAGACGGAATCTACTTCTGGTGAAGATGCTGTGAAGACTGTTGACATGGCAGCAAAGGAGTCAGAATATGACATAGGCTGAGTTGTTAAAGCAGCAGCAGGGCTCGATAGGACTGACTCCAACTTTGAAAGAAGTTCCACTGCGGGAAAAATGCCGTCAAACAGCATCACATGCTGCAGAGAACTTGCTTGTGAAAAGAGGAGTCAGTCAATGTGGCAGACTTTTTTGTTGTCTTTTTTAAAAAATATATGTTACTGATTATGCTATTACAGTTGTCCCATTTCCCCCCTTTATTCCCCTCCACCCTGCACACCCCTCCCACCCACGTTCCCCCTTTTTAGTTCATGTCCATGGGTTATATATATAAGTTTTTTGGCTTCTACATTGTCTATACTATTCTTAACCTCCCCCTATCTTCTACCTACCATTTATGCCTCTTATTCCCTGTACCTTTCCCCCTCTCTCTCTCCCTCTCCCCCTGATAATAACCCTCTGTGTGATCTCCATTTCTGTGATTCTGTTTCTGTTCTAGTTGTTTGCTTAGTTTGTTTTTGTTTTAGGTTCAGTTGTTAATAACTGTGAGTTTGTTGTCATTTTACTGTTCATATTTTTGATCATCTTCTTTTTCTTAGATAAGTCCCTTGAACATTTCATATATAAGGGCTTGGTGATGATGAACTTTAACTTGACCTTTTCTAGGAAGCACTTTATCTGTCCTTCCATTCTAAATGAAAGCTTTGCTGGATAATCTTGGATGTAGGTCCTTGCCTTTCATGACTTGGAATACTTCTTGCCAGCCCCTTCTTGCCTGCAAGGTTTCTTTTGAGAAATCAGCTGACAGTCTTATGGGCACTCCTTTGTAGGTTACTGTCTCCTTTTCTCTTGCTGCTTTTAAGATTCTCTCTTTATCTTTCATCTTGGGTAGTGTAATTATGATGTGCCTTGGTGTGTTTCTCCTTGGGTCCAACTTCTTTGGGACTCTCTGGGCTTCCTGGACTTCCTGGAAGTCTATTTCCTTTGCCTGATTAGGGAAGTTCTCCTGCATTATGTGTTCAAATAAGTTTTCAGTTTCTTGCTTTTCCTCTTCTCCTTCTGGCACCCCTAGGATTCGGATGTTGGAATGTTTAAAGAAGTCCTGGAGGTTCCTAAGCCTCTCCTCATGTTTTTTGAATTCTTATTTCTTCATTCTGTTCTGGTTGAATATTTCTTTCTTTCTTCTGGTCCACACCGTTGATTTGAGTCCCGCTTTCCTTTCCATCACTGTTGGTTCTCTGTACATTTTCCTTTATTTCACTTTTCATAGCCTTCATTTTTTCCTCTAATTTGCAACCATATTCAACCAATTCTGTGAGCATCCTGATTACCAGTCTTTTAAACTGTGCATTTGATAGGTTGACTATCTCTTGGTCACGTAGTTGTATTTTTTCTGGAGCTTTGATCTGTTCTTTCATTTCAACCTTTTTTTTTTGTTTGTTTGTTTGTTTGTCTTGGTGCACCTGTTAGATATAAGGGGTGAAGTCTTAGGTATTTTCCATGGCGGGACAACCCATGTCACTATATGTGGGGGAAGGGTCCAAGAGGGAACAGTGCTGCCTGCTCTCTCTCTATTGGTTTTAGCCACTTCCCCTGCTACCCACAAGCAAATTGAGCTCTTCTGGTGCTGATTCTTGTGTACATTCTAGGATCCTGTTGGTCTCTCCAATGAACTCTCCTGTGAGGCTGGGAGTTTCTCCCGCTGCTGCCTCAACCCCCACAGGTGTTTTCAGTCAGAGGTTTTGAGGCTTTATTTCCCTGCACTGAAACCCTGGGTTGTGTGGTCTGTCTCGTTCCGCAGTTATTCCTCCCAGTTTATCTGCACACAAATGTGGGACTGCCCAGTTCGCAATCTGCCACCTCACCAGGTCCGCCTGCTGCCGCCTTGACCACCAGCCAAATCCTAGCCTGCCCTGGTCCTCTAGCCACTGCCTTGCCACAAGTCCTCTCCCCCCGGCTGCCTGTCTGCGCCCCTTCTACTGGTCTGGATGAATGTTTCTTTTTAAACTCCTTGGTTATTGGACCTCCATACAGTTCGATTTTCTGTCATTTCTGGTTGTTTTTTATTTTTCAATTTGTTGTTGTCCTTTTTTTGGTTGTGCGAGGAGGCACAGTGTGTCTACCTATGCCTCCATCTTGGCCGGAAGTCTTTTGTTGTCTTATTTAAGACATTGCCACAGCCACCCAACTGTCAACAACCAGCACCTTGATAAGTCAGCAACCACCAACATCGAGGCAAGACCCTTGAAGGCTCGGATGATGGTTTGCAATGTTTTTTAGCAATACAGTATTTTTTAATTAAGGTATATACATTGTGTTTAGACATACTGCTTCTGCACACTTAATAGACCATAGTATAGTGTAAACATAAGTTTTATATGCACTGGGAAACAAAAATTCACGTGATTCGCTTTATTGCAATGTTGGCTCCTTAATGGTGGTCAGGAACCAAACCCGCAGTGTCTCCGAGGCATGCCTGTACTGCAGTGGCCATGCTGTAAATTAGATCCCCGGAACTTATCCTATGGCTGAAAGTTTGTACCTTCTGACCAGTATCCTTCACCCCTAGCCCATGGCAACCACCATTCTATTCTGTTCCTTGAGTTTGACTTTCTTAGATTTCACATATAAGTGAGAACATACAGTATTTGTCTTTCTCTGCCTGACATTATTTCACTTAGCATAATGCCCTAAGGTCTATCCATGTTGTGGCAAAAGACAGGAGATAGCTGTACCCCCTCTTCCTTGAAGCATTATTCCCAATAGCCAAGATATGGGAACAGCCTAAAATTAGGCACTCTTAACTTTACTTGTGTGTTGGGGGGAGCCTGGGGTCTCAGCCCAGAGGCTGCCCTGCCAGGGATGCCCTTCTGCTCCCTTGCCCCTTTGGGGGGCATTATCTGTGTCTGGAGGACAGGGCACCACTCCTGCTCTGGAGAGTTGGGGTGAAGCAGGCTTCCAGGAACAGAGCTCTGGGCTGCTGCACAGTCCCTCATTGAAGAGCCCAGCCTCCAGTCCCCACTGCTTTGCCAACAGAGTCACACGTACCCACCTCCCCCTCACCAGCCTCAAGGAGAACAGTGTGACCTTTGAAGAATGCAGAGAGTCACCTCATCAACCAAAGAGATTTGCCAAGAAGTGAGTCTGCTGGCAGCTTGCCCCTGTCTCCCTCCCCACATCAAGGGACTCAGCACTTTTCTTCTAGATACCCACACAGGAGGGCAGTGGCGTGGGAGCAACACTTCCTCCTCACTGTCGTCCCACACAGTGCTGCAGGATGGCGCGCGCGCGCGCGCGCACACACACACACACACACACACACACACACCCATCCTCCAACAATGAGTGCAGAGGTCACAGGATCAGAGTCAGGGAAGGAAAGAGGTGTGTGAATGCTGGGCAGCACCTGCCCCTGCCCCGCAGAGCCTGCTGGAAGATTTTCCTTCCTCTTGGAAGCCAAAAGAACAAATTTATTCTCCACTCTTCTTCTGTCACCAGCAAGTGCCGTAGGAGAGAGGGGCAGGTGGTGTGACACAGGAGGGAGAATGGGGGTGGTCACAGGACTAGGTCACACCCTTGACCCTAGGCAGACAGTCCCCATTGTCTTCTCCCTGTGGCAGCTTGTCTTCTGGGGAGGCTGTGACCCTGTAATGAATTCCTTGGTAGCACATTGGTGGCTGCAGATGTCATTACCTCTTTAGGCAGGTAGATTCTCCAGACACCCCAGCCTGATTTCAGTGTGGGGCTCTAACTGCCCTGCGAGTCTCCACCCCCTCAAGGACTCCCCTCTCACTCATCTTTGTCCAAAATGTCAGGGAGAACAGAGTGCCAAGACTCCACCTGGCCAAGGATGGGTTTGTAAAAAGAGCTCTGGCCCAGGCAGCAGAAAAGCTGGTTCTCATTCCAGTTCTGCAACAGACCTCTTGTATGATCTTGGCCAGGTGACTTCCCTTCCCGGGTTTGAGATTCCCTGGACAATGTCTAGGAATCTTTCCATTGAATCAGCACTGGATTCGGTAGAAGAAAGGTTTGAGGCCCACATGGCAGAGCAGAGCCTTTGTTGGCCTTCCCATCCAGGGCGAGGCCAGAGCCGTCAACTGTGTATGAGCACCCAGGAGACACCACCTGTGTCTTGAGACGAAAAACTGGGGGCTGGGCTGTGGTCAAAGGCAGTGGGTCAAGTGTCAAGTCAAAGTAGCTTCTTCCCTCAACCTCCCCACCCCCATGGGAGAACCTGCTCTCTAAAACCACCCCCACCGCTTTCAGTCTTCACAGACAGTCCTGTGTGGGTGCAGGTGCTGCGGGGGGGGGGGCACCTCGGAGCGTGTGTTCAGAACCATGGACTTGGTGTTGCCCCTGGCCATTGCATCCCTTTTTGTTTCCTACCCTGGGGGCCAAGCAGATGATAAAGCAGACGGAATTTCTCTTCTGTGCCCAAGCAGGCCACAGAAGCCCTGCCCTCTCGAAAGAATTATTTTGAGCCTTTTCGTGGGTCTTACTCTGAAGACCTGGGCATACTGACAGCGTGCATAGTGGGGTGCCCACTCCTGCCACCCTCCACCTCCCTCTCCGGCATCTCTTCTCTTCCCTGTGACTCTTCACGCAGCTTTCGGGCCAGTCTTGCCTCTGCCTCCTCCCTTCCTGAGAGACTGCCCCCTTTCTGAGTTCCCATTCTCCTGTTTTGCATCCCACTGTGGTCAAGTCAGAAAGCTTGAAGGTTGCGCTGACCGGTGTGGCTCAGTTGGCTTGAGTACCCTCCCGTAAACCAAAAGGTTGTGGATTCGGTTCCCGGGCAGAGCACACATAGGTTCGGCCCACAGTTGGGGTGTGTACAAGAGGCAACCAACTACTGTTTCTCTTTTGCATCAATGTTTCTCTCCCTCTCTTCCCTAATCTTTTCCCTCTCTCTGAAATCAATAAGCATGGCCTCACGTGAGGATCAAGAAGAGAAAGAAAGGAAGTTTCAGTGTCACCATGGCTCACCAGCAGCCTCTGCTTCCCCCAGGAGGCGCTCACTCTGAAAAAGTCAGCCCCGGCACCAGCACCGTGTCTGGCATCCACACCAGCATGAAAAAAGAACGGCACATTATTTTCTATTACAGTCATAAGGAAAGGAGAGCTTTAAAACTCACAGCAACAGGTGTTCTCTCTTCTGCAGACACAACCAAGACCTTGTCCCCACAAGGAACGTTCCATCTAAAACCTTGTGTTCAAAGCATGGTCCACAGACCACCAGCATGTGCATCACTTGGTCGCTTGTCAGAACTGCAGGATCTGCTGAGTCAGAACCTGCATTTAACCACTCCCTTCAGGTGATTCACGAGCTTGTCAAAGTTTGAGAAACATACACACCTGTACACAGGCATCCCGGGTGCAGGCTGGGAAGGTGTGTGCCCCGCCCCTTTTGTAGAAAGTGTAGAAACGATGAGGAAAGTAGGTGCTTTTGTGTGTGAAAGAGGGAAAGGGGCAGTGGGAGTAGAGGCCTGTGGACTTGCTGGGCCTGTGGGGCTTTGTCCTGTAGCAGTGGTTCAGATCCACCCTTCTGGCACCTCAGCCTCACCCCGGCACTGGTGGCCAAAAGGCATCTAGAGGTGACAGGTGGCGTTTTCAGAGCCCAGCCTCTTTTGAGCAGCGTTGCCACTTTTGACATTTGGACTTACCTGGTGACATCTCCATTTGGTCAGAAGCAGGTCTTTCTGGTCCACTGTATGGTTTGGCCTCTGGGGAAGGCGTGGCCTTCTCCATGAAGCGAAGAAGCCCTCTCTGGGTCCATCCGCCCTGCAGCTTGGCTCTTCCTCCGAGCTCCGCAGCTGGCGGGACAGAACCTGTGCACAGTGCCCTCCCTCAGCCCATTTCTCCCTCCTCCCTGCATGCTGGGGTGTGAGGATGTGCTGGGTGATGAGCCGTGTGTAATAACTGCTGTCTTGTTTTCTCCCCTTACAATGCTAACCCATCGGAACTAACAGCCAGCATTCAGAATGAGCGTAAGTCCTGGGGGTGGGGGGGATGCCTCTCTGCACTTGTGCCTCTGGGAGGTCAGAGGGCAGGAAGGAGGGGCAGGAGAAAACCGGGTGAGGACACAGGGATTCTTGGCCTCTCCACCCCCATGCTGGGTGCTTGACAGCAGGCCATGAAGTGAGGTTTCTTACCACACAGGAAGGGAAGAGGCTCAGCCTATGGAAAGGCAGGTGGGTAAGAAGGGCCACTGCTTCCCCATCCTCAGATGGCTAGCACAGGAGCACCAGGGAGCGGCGCCCTTTGGACCTGCAGACAAGTCCCTGGGGAATTCTCTGGGGACTAAGGCCTCCTTCAGCTCCATCCTCATCACAGTTTGACCATCTGCTGACCCTCCAGGGCTCAGAACCATCACAGCCCCTAAGTTCTGAATATCTAGCGGCTTTTTTGTTTCTTTATTCATTCAACAAACATTTATCAACAACTACTGTGCTCTAGACATTGTATGAAGCAGTGGACATAACAGTGGGTCAAACAGAAGCCTGGCCTTCAGTTTCTCACGGGGATACCTTGACCTTCTATAGTGATTCTTCTTAACGCTTGGTCTGTGACATGTGTCCCTTTCCCGTGGTCTCTAGAATAGGGCACTGTCCACCCCCTGCTTGCCTGCTTTTCTTTGTGGCTCCCAAAGCTGTTAATTTCAGCCATTCTTCAAGCTAGGGACCGGGGCCAGTGTCTGCAGCCCTGACTGCCTACTGTTTGCCCTGTTGCAGTGTCCCAGCCCCCAACCATCACCAAGCAGTCGGTGAAGGACCACATTGTGGACCCCCGTGATAACATCTTGATCGA
Source organism: Macrotus californicus (assembly GCA_007922815.1). Lineage (NCBI taxonomy): Eukaryota > Metazoa > Chordata > Mammalia > Chiroptera > Phyllostomidae > Macrotus > Macrotus californicus. The sequence continues at coordinate 23,228 of VMDR010001952.1, forward strand.
GTGTGAAGCAAAGGGGAACCCTGCCCCCAGGTGAGTGCACTGGCAGGAAAGTCCAAGCTGGGTGGAGGGAAAGGGCCACAAAGAGGGCATTTAAACTACTCCTTTTCCCTGGGCCTGATGGTAGTTGAGGCCGCTGAGAAATTAAATTTCTCCATTCAGTCCCCACTAGGTAGAAAGTACAATTTGGAAAATTAGGTCATTTAGCTGATGAGGAAGCGGGGTACCAGAAAACTTAAGAGGCTTAAGGTCACACCAGAAAGCCAGGACCAGATACTGTTTTCTGACTTTTAGTATAACACTGCCTTATGTTCCCCTCATTCCCCATGCTCAGCTTATAGGAAGTCCCTCTCACTAGCTAACCTGAGTCTTTCATTCTGAGCACATCAGCATCACATGGCTGTCAGCAGACACGAGCTGAAAGCCTGCCGTGTGCCGGGCTCTGTACTAGTTGTTCCTTACACTCTGTTCAGCCGCCTCACTGCTCTTCAGGGAAGGACGTATGTGCTAGTGATGTGGAGTGAAATGCAGGCACAGAGATACTCAGTGCCTTTTCCAAGGTCACTCAGCTTGAGAGCGGCAGAGACTGGATTTGAACCCAGGCCTGCCCCAGGCCAGGTTTGTTTCTACTGGTAAGCACTGGCGATATGGAGATGGTATGCTATCCTTCTTCCCCCATCTTTAAAGCAGCTGCCACAGGCTGGACCTTTCAGGAGCCTCATGCCCGACTCAGACCCAGGCATGACAAGACCCCACGTAAAGGGACATCTCAGCAGGAGAAAGGAGGCGAGGTGGAGCCTCGGGGCTGTGGCAGCTACCTTCTGCCCCTCCCCCCCACCAAAGTTTGCATGACCCCGTGTAACAGAGCTGTGAGCCTAGAACCAGCAGAGCCTCCCTCACCCATGGTGGGGGAAGCAGGAGTCACCCTGAAGGGTCAGGCAGGGCTTGGGTAACCTTGCTTCTGAGGTTTGAGCTTTCCCCGTGGTTCCTCTATGGGAACAATGCACCTGCAACACTGAGCAGCCACTACTGCTCCTGCTTCTTTTAAGGTGATGTCCTAAGCAGCTATGGACGCACATCCCCCCCAGGAGAAGCAGAGGGATGTGCTAGTCCCTCCCCCTTGGAGCTCAGGTTTAGGAAGGCTGCTGTGTTGGCCCCAAGTTGCCCCTTCTGGGCTATAATATGTGCCGCCAGTGCCTTACAATGTCTGCCCACTGGGCAGGGGCACAGATGACCTGAACCACTCTGGCTTTAGAGTCGATTATCAAACAAGGAGGCAGGAGGAGCAGAGCCAGTTTCTTGATGCGTGTGGTTGGACGAAATATGAACTTGGGTTGGTATTCCTAGTTGGAGGTTGGGAATGCCCTGGCGTGGAAGCAGCAGCTGACTCTGGATTTGAAAAAATCAAAATCACTGCCTACCCCTCCAAAGAACATAATCCCCCAGGGGCTGCTTGGGTACCTATCACATGAAACTGTGACTTCCAGCCTTGGGTGGGTCAGAGTACTCTCAGGGACCTGCCCCCGGAGATTCACCTGGATGGAACTGCAGATGCTACGTTCAGGATTCCAGGAGGTTCTGCCATTCAGTCCAGGCTGGAGCCCATTGGTATGAAGGTGTGGTTTTGTGACTTGAGTCTGGGTAGGGCCCTGAGATTGTTACCTGGAGCCTTGAACCCACCCTATTACTGTTTGTTGCCCCTTCCCTTCCTGTCTCCCGCATTGTCCACAGCTTCCACTGGACGCGCAACAGTAGGTTCTTCAATGTCGCCAAGGACCCCCGGGTGTCAATGAGGAGGAGGTCTGGGACCCTGGTGATCGACTTTCGCAGTGGCGGGCGGCCGGAGGAGTATGAGGGGGAGTATCAGTGCTTTGCCCGCAACAAATTCGGCACAGCCCTGTCCAATAGGATCCGCCTGCAGGTGTCCAGTGAGTAGCATGGGGCAGGGCCGAGATACACTGCTCCTGGGTACATGGAGGGGAGGGCATGGAGGGCCCTTCTAGAGGGGCCACTCTACCCTTGGCCTGTTGGCGCTTTGGGGCCCTGCACGTCCTGCTTGCTTTCCTGCCTCTGAGGAGGGCGCGCCAAAAAGTCTTCTTGAAAAGGAGGTTTCCAAACCAGAGTCTTGAACAGCATCACTCTGGCCAGACACAGGAGGAGGGGAAGAAGAGGAGTCTTTGAAGACAGGCATCCACTCAGACAAAAGGCCTCTGTCCTCTGCCTGCTTGGACCCATGGGCCCTGACCCTCTCTCTTGTCTTGTTTGTTCTCCTGTGTCCCCTCCCCCTCCTCACTGCCTGCCTCTAACCCCACTCCTTGCCCCCGCCCCAGCCATCTCCCTCATTTCGTCTTCCTCTGTGTTTCTTCCCAGAATCTCCCCTGTGGCCCAAGGAAAATCTGGACCCAGTGGTGGTTCAAGAAGGTGCCCCCTTGACACTCCAGTGCAACCCACCACCTGGACTTCCGTCCCCAGTCATCTTCTGGATGAGCAGCTGTAAGTCTTGGGGATCTAGTGTTTTATGTCTGTTTAATCTTAGGGAGTGGGGTGGGTGTGTTAAATGGGGAGGAGCTTGCCCAAGGCTAGAAGACCTTGACTTGTGAGCAGCAGATGTAAGGTGGCCACATGGCTAAGGACAGGCTCTGTAGAGAGGGGGCTGCTTGGGTTCATTTCCTAAGCCCGGCTGCTATTAGCTGTGTGATCTTGAGCAAGTTGCTTAACATCTCTGGGCCTCAGTTTCCTCTTCTTGAAATGGGGCTGATACTTACCTAATAGAATTATTGTAAGGATAAATAAATTAATATGTCCAAGGTACGTACATATAACAGTGCTAGACACACAGTATGTGTTCAGTAATTTTTGTGATGATGAAGAGCAAGAGAAAAAGGAATAGGAAAGAAGAGGAGAAACTGTTTTTCAGTGGGCCAGTTGGAGGCAGGTGGGTACCAAGCCTCCTTTAATTCTTGGTTTGGTCTGGAGACGCTCTTCTGTCAGGACAGAGTGGGGTACGTGGGAATGAAGCCTCTGATAATGCAGTGATGGTGGGATGGGATGTTTGGAGCAGGGAGACAGAGTACCATCCTTCAGAGCTGTCCTAGCTCAATTTTGGGAGGAGGCTTATTTAACCACTCCGGGCCTCGGTTTCCCTCAGTTTCTCCCTCTGTTTTCAATCAGACTAAAGGAGGGGGTACATTATGAAGGTGAATAGAGGATTGCTATCTCTCTTCCTGGCTTCCCTTCCTCCCTCCATTCCTCCCTTCCCTACCTTTCCTACCTTCCCTATATATGCATCCATCTGTCAATCTGTAGACCAGGGGTGTCAAACTCATTTTCATGAGGGGCCACATCAGCCTCATGCAAAGGGCCAAATGTAATTTAAACTTCTTAACTGTTAAGGAATAGTTACATTTTATACAATCCTAAAATTATTTTGGGCTTTTGAAGGTAACCAGAAAGCTGATATGGCCCCCGGTGAAAATGAGTTTGACACCCCTGCTATAGACCTTCTTGCCTTCCTGCCTCTCATCCATCACTCCCTCTGTTCCTGAATTCTTACCAGCCCGCTTCCAAAAGAGGCTGCCTTGTCACTGGTGCAGCACGGGAGTTGTTTCGCGGAGTGAGAGTGACTTTGTGCCCAATCATCGTCCCTGTCTTTCCTCATCACAGTGCACGTCTCCCCCATGCACCGTGGCCACAGGCTGGGCGCAGGTCTGTCAGCTAGCATTCAGACCCTCCTCTCCAATCCCCTGCATCACACTCATACCTCCCGCGCAGGTCTCATGACCTTCTCTCTGTGACTATCCTCACCAACATTTCCCCAGCACAGGCCACCATCAGCATTTCCCTGGGTTACAAAAATTACCCATAGCTGGCCTTCCTGGTCTTTCTAAAAACATGAGCATGACAGTTCGTTCATCTGCTCAAAACCTTCCATTGGGTCCTCCATCACCTCGGACAAAGTCCGAACTCCTCTCCTGGCACACAGCTCCCTTCCCGATCTGGTCCCTTCTGCCTCTCCAGCCCTTCTCCTGCCCCTTGGCCATCCCCACCCCAACCACCTTCTCAGGTGCTCTCACTTTTAACACACCCTGTTGCTGCTGCAAATGACCCTCTTAGCTCCTTTCTCGTCTGCCTTGTAAACATTACCCAGTCTTCAATCCACAGCTCAAAACCACAGAATGGACTGGCAGCTCCTTTTCTCAGCTCATCCCCTTCTTATCTGGGCTTCCCACTCATCACACTGCACTGCAATTATTTATTTATTAACTGTCTCATCTACTGTGCTTCAGTTCTTTGATGGCAGGAGCTGTCTTTCTTACTCATCTCTATTCTTTCAGTACCTAGCACAGCGCCTGCACATAGTAGGCCTACAGGAAATCTTTGATAAATGGTTTGCAGAGCTGACCAGCCCCTTGTTGGAAAGTTGGCGTCGTTAACCTTGTGCTTTAAGAAATGGTGACTTAACCCTGGTGGTGGATAGGAAGGAGTTTGCTATGAGTGGTCAGCCTTGGAAGTGTACTTTTACAAACCAGATGGCCTGGAAGCCTGGCCGTTTGCGTTCACATCAGATACAGTGCTTGAGAAAAATACAGATAAAGTAGCCAGTATTCTCAGCCACTCCCATGATGCCATTAATTCAAAGAAGCACACCTTTTCATATTTTCCCATCTGTACAATTGAAAGGCACCCCAAAACCAATGGTGTGCAGTGTTGGTTGGTATGCATCTTACAATTATATTTTTTCTTTCTTGGGGCTGGAATGGGGGGTAAAGAATAAAACAAGTGAACTTGGCTCCTGACTTGGGAGCATCTGAAGGATCGGGTCTCTTCCCTCTGGCCTCCGGTCAGTCTGACGTTTTGTGGCGTGACTGGGACATAGAAGAGTTTGGTCGTAGGGCACGGGTGTGGTGGGTGAGCAGGGTGAATGTGAACCCGACTCTCCCTCACTGCTTTTGCAGCCACAACAGTTAAGCCCTCTTGTGCCTCATCTGTAAAACGGGAATCAGCCGCACCTCGGAGCTGAGAGTCAGATTAGACTGAAGGTCGTGGAGCTCCTGGCCCCTCCCCACCCCCACCCCCGGCCCTCTGCACGTGCTCACTGGTGGAAACGTGATCTTTGTTACTGTTACCATTGCGCTAACCTCCCACTGTACCTCTGCTTCCTTATAGCCATGGAGCCCATCACCCAAGATAAGCGGGTCTCCCAGGGCCATAACGGGGACCTGTATTTCTCTAACGTGATGGTGCAGGACATGCAGACCGACTACAGCTGCAACGCTCGCTTCCACTTTACCCACACCATCCAGCAGAAGAACCCGTTCACCCTCAAGGTCCTCACCAGTAAGTACAGGCCCCCGCCTGGGGCTGGGGAGAGACTGGTCCCCAAGGCTGACCTGGAAGTCCTACAGCTCACTGTGCCTGAGCTATTTCAACTCCTCTTAAACATCTCCTGGTTCCACAGCCTTGAGAGCAGCTCGGTCCTGCTCCAAGTCCGTGCCTCTCAGACTCTGTAGGAATGAGGTTCACCTGGAGCGCTTGGCCCCAGGCCCGGCCTGGTCCACCTCATTAGCTCCCAGGGGGGTTGGACACACCCGAGTCTGAGGAGCACTGCTGCTTTGTGTGGCCGTGGCATCCTCTCGTGTGCGCAGCTTGATCACTTCTTTTCTTTCTAGTCATTGTCTGGTTATCTTTATTCCTAGAGTAAAACCACACACAGCACAGGGGATCCACTTCGTGGGTGCACCTGCCTGCATTGTGTCTGATTCTGTGATGTGTATGGGACCGTATGGAATCGCTGTGTTTGCAGGTTGCAGGTTTATGTTTAGCTTTATCTGTTTTCATTTTTACTCCCTGTTTGGTACCAAAGCAGGCCAGCATTTCATGACCTGTTGTAGCGTTGGTGGCCCTCCTCAGAGGAGAGAGAGAAGCTACTCAGTTCAGAGACACACTTCTTGCCAGGGACCTGCTGGCCTGGGGCTTTGGCTGCAAAGTCCTCGGCCTGCTCAGGACACTGAAAGTGGCTATGTTGGTGTCCCCACGGATTTATAGCATGCCTTCCATGGAAGAGCCCCCTCTCCAAAGACCTTAATCTGTCCGACTCAGCTGTGAGTGATGTTTCCAATACTGTGGACAGGGGCGATTGTGAGGGAGGCCAGGCAGAGGTCACCACATGGGCTCTGGCAGCTTCCGCAGGTCAGAGAAAAGAGACTGAACCTGGCTTTCTGGAGCCCACATGGGCAGGTGGTTGATGACGGCTCCTGGGGGGACGGGGTGGGAGAGAGGCTTGGGAGGACTCCTCACTCAGGCCCCATCGGGGCCGACCCCCCTGTGCCCTCCTTTCCTCATCAGCCCCCGCCCCACAGAGAGGGGCGGGCAGTGCTGAGGGTCAGCCCAGCCCCACCATCTCCCCACCGTGGCATCGCGGCAGATCCGGAAGAAGCCACCTTCTCCTTCTCCTGTTGTGGCTTTTTCCTTTTTTCCTGTCTCCTCTCTTCTTCCCTTTTCTTTTTCACTTCCTTCTTCCCTGTGTCTCTCCCCTCCTTCTTACTTTCTTCTTTCCCTCTCTCTTGTCTTCTCTGCCTTTGACCCCATTCTACCTGCCTCCGATCCTCCCCCTCCGGCCTCTGCAGGTCCCCACTGTTCCGAGCTGTCATGATTTGATGGCCATCGGGACGGCCAGAAACCCAGGGACAAGCCCTGCATGTTCCTGGCAGGGTCACCCAGCTTCAGTCTGCTTGCTGCCCCCTCCCCAGCTTTCTTTTTCCTGGCTCAGGCCCAGAGAGGAGCCCTGCAGAGGAAGGCTGGATTGTCTGAGGTGTCTCCCCAGTGCACGGCAGGGTGACTGCCTGCCAGCTGGCTGAGCGGGGGGACAGTGTGGTCTGCCCAGGGCCTCAGAGCGGCCTTTGGAGCCAAAACAGGGCTGGCAGTGTTAGGCAGTGTGGGGGAAGGAGTGTCAAGAGCAAGATGCTCACTGAGCCAGCCCCTGGACAACCTGTGGTGCCATCACCTGCGTCCCTTTCTGCCTGCCTGGGGGAGTGCTTGAAGTCAGCCTGCTGTTTGAGGACTGAGTCAGGTGGCCCCCTGTGGTTTGGGGCAGAGCCTCCGCTGGCACACAGGTAGACGCCGGGAGATGGAGGCGGTGAAGAGCCGTCCTCTGTGGATTAAGCAATTAGAGATTTCAACCACATTTAGATGTTGGACTTTCCAGAAACATTCTTTTCACTAAAGTAAGGAATGTCTGTCTCTGCCCCATTTCTGAGTCCTCTGTGCCACTGAAAACTCCTCTGAATGCTGAGGAAACCGGGTGCCGTGAACAGAACCCTGCCAGCTTCCTGGAGTCTCCCTGGGGCAGCTTTGGCCGGGAGCAAGTCCTGGGCATCTGTGCCAGCCCACATTGGGGCACAGCTGTGCTCTCTCCACTGCCCTGCCTGGGAAGGCCCTGGTTGTTCTCATACCTTCAGAACCAGGTCTGCAGGTGGGAGGCACAACAGCCCAACTGGGACAGCTTCAAAGACTCAGGTCTCACCAGGGGTTTCTGTCCCAGTTGGTCCATTGGGGAAGAAATAACCTTCATCACAGTCAATTTTCCATTACCTGCATAAAGGAACAGGTATCTAACACACAGTAGAATACAATCTAAAAGCATTTTTAAAATTTGTTTGAGCCCTGGCTGGTGTGGCTCAATTCATTGGAGCATCATCCCATAACCAGAAGGTTGCAGGTTCAATTCCCAGTCGGGGCATATACCCAGGTTGCAGGTTCAATCCCAGGTCTTCACCCATATGATCCGTGGTCTGGGTGCACACGGGGGCAACCGATCAATGCTTCTCTCTGGCATTGATGTTTCTCTCTCTCCCCTTTCCTCCCTCCCTTCCTCTCTCTCTAAAAGCAATGGAAAAAAATGTCCTCAGGTGGTTAAAAAATTAAATTAGATTAAATTACACTTGTTTTGGGATACAGTCAAAGACAAACAGTGGAGCCAGGCTAACAAAGACGTGCCTGTCCCGCTTTGCCCACGCCAGAGCAGGCCCCGTCCCTCCTTGGTGCCTCTGCCACAGAGAGGCAGCAGTAGGGAGGGAGGCGGGGTCTCCTTGAAGGACAAAGGAGCACTAACCCTCCTCTCTGCTAATGCCTGTTGTATAGGTGATGCTCTTACAGGAGTCCAAAGGGCCTCTGGAAATTTCTCAGTTGTGCTCCAGAATCCACAGAGAGAGGTGCAGGCCGAGCTTGGGCCACTTCTCTGGATGGGGGCATGATACAAGGCCTGCCAGCTGTGCACATCCCTGCCCTCCCCCCGGAGAGGAACATTACCCCCTGAGTCCAGCCATAGCCCTGCCTACCCTTTGCCCCTGGGTCTCTTCCTTCTCTGCAGGTCCAGTCTCACCCTTCGCTCCAGATAAACCCAAGCTGACTTCCCAAACAGGTTAGGTCTTTTACCACAAATCCTATCTTAAGGGGCCGTTCTAAATACTGAAAATCTTCCCCCTGGGTGTTAGCAGATTTGGGATGCAATGCAATGCAGTCCCAGAAAAGGGCTCAGAGTCTCCACCACCAGTTGTAATGGGATTGGCACTGTCTTCAAATGTGCAAACATGGTGGCACAGCACCTTGGCTCCCTCAGGCAGTCGGACCAGTTCCAGCCTCTCAGGGCTGGCTGCTCGGCTTCCAGTCAGCTGCCCCACCCCTACCCTCGGTGATACTGTCAGGACTTGAACCCAGTAGCTGGAGGGGACCCGTGGTAGAAGAGTGAAAAGCTCCTGAAGCATCTTGGCAAAGTTATGTGCCCTATTTCAAAATGTCTTTCTCCCTGAAGGTTAAATGCCCAAGGGCTTTAATTACCGAATGTTGGAGCTGAGGCCCATGGTCTTGCTCCTTAAGGAATATCTTCACCCCAAGGCCATCTAGAGAGTTCTGAATCTCCAGCTTAGTCAGCAGGCCGTTCCCAGTACAGAACTCAGTGCACTCACACACACCTCTCTCCCTCCCCCTCTGCCTCTGCCTCTCTTTCCCTCTCCCCCACCCTAACTCTCTTTCTGATCCTAAAATCTGAACCTCAGCCTAGCTCTCCCTGCCTCCCTGGACCAGTGCTAGCCTCCTCAGAAGGAGGCCTTTCTGCCAACAGACACATCTCGGAGACCAGGGCGGTGCCCACTGGTCAGGTTAGGGGTGCTTGTTGCTGGTCAGCACACGTTGGTTGGGTGCTGCCAGGGTCCACCTCTCCCACTCTGTTGATGAACTGTTTCTCTTGGAATGTCTCCTCTCAGCCCCACCCCTTGCAACTCAGCTTCTGCTCAGGTAGGACTTTGCTCATTCCCCAGGGCTCACTAACACTCCTTTCTCTTTAGCACCTGGAGAGCTGGCCGATCCAGACACCTGGGAACTGTGACATTGATGAGAAGCAGTTGTTCATGAGACTGCCACAGGATACTACTAATCCTTACCTCATTTGTTTGAACATATAATGGGACCAAGCAATTAAGAGTCAAGCCTAATTGTTTTAATTAAAAAGAAACTTATATAGCCTTCTTTTGCAGGATTTAACCTTTTCTTCCTTTTTGGGGCTGTTTTGTGTTGCTTGTTCTTCACCAAGCATATTTCCTTTCCAAGTACGCCATATCTTTCCTTTGCAAAAGCACCACTGGTGCTCTCCCTGGTTGTTTTTGTGGCTTTGCGTTTCCGTTTGTTCTCTCCCCGTTGACGCCTCTGTGCCCTCCCAGTGGCCCCTTGTTTGCTCACCCTCTTTTGTTTATTGCAGACCACCCCTATAATGACTCGTCCTTAAGAAACCACCCTGACATGTACAGTGGTGAGTTGCTGTGGTAACCTTGGGAGTAACTTTGACTGTCCTAACCCCAGTTTGCCTAACTTGACTGATACCATGTCATTAACTCGTGCTGAGTGGCAGGTCTGGAAGTTGGCCAGGCCAGGGTGCCAAGGTGCCACCTCCAGAACACTACTTGCCAGGAAGACAGTGGCCAGTTTGGGAGTTTGAGGTGGCTTATGGGGCAGTGTGGTCTCCTCATATTTGTAGGTCTCCAGTTGCCGAATCCTAGACAAGCTGGTCAAACCAGGGTAGGACTTCAAAAGAGCTTCTTGGAGGGTTCAATAGAAACTTAGGGATCAGTGGTAGGTGGATGGAGAATGTCTAAGGACAGATAAGGAGAGAATAGTAATTCTGACCCTATTAGTGGTTTAAAGATCACAGAAAGCTTTGTAGTGTGTGTTTCATTCACTCTTAAGTGTCTCGATGTGAATTGCCTGCGTTGTAGTCTAGCCTTAGCTGCTGGGGGCACCATGGCACAGGTCCCTTGTCCCTTTAAAAATCTATCTGGGAAATAGGAGTGAGAGTCCACTTTGAGTTTTTTTTCAAAGTGAGTTATAAATGAAGTTGTCTCTCTCTCCCCCTTGTCTCTCTCTCTAAAATCAATACACAAATTTTTTCAAAGATCATAAATGAGGTTGTGCTGTCACCTGGGCCTCTTCTCTCCTTCGGGAGTGCACACAAATCCGGTGCCCACCAGTGCGTACGTTTGCAAGTCATGGAGCGTGGGGAGCCGGTTTGCTGGGGAATAGCAACCGTGGTTCAGCCCTGCATCGGAAAGCCGGCGGGAGTGAAGTGGCCGGCAGGAGCTGGACCCTCAGACCGGCTTTCCCGTGGGAACCAGGCCTGGAAAGTGCATCCAGACTGTTTTGGCTTGCTCTTGCTAAAGCTCCCTCACCCTGGTCTAAAACAGTAGATGTTTATTGCCCTCTTCAAGGTAACTTCCAAAGCCCGTATGAACTTGCCCAAGGACAGAGCATAATCAGCTCGTCACCTTTCTCTTCTGCATCTGTTATTTTCGTCTCCTTGAATGTACCTAAAATGTAGACAACAACATTCTATGGAATAGATAATAAGACCCGAGAGAAACAATAAGAGCCTGTCCAGGCAAGGGTTGGAGTGCTCTCCCCTTGAGAGAGTGGCCAGGCGCTCTCCCCTTGGGAGAAACAGCCATAGGACTCTCATCTTAAGAGAGCACCTGTGCCGTCCCTTTTTCTCCACAGGACTTCTGTGGTCTGCGTGCATTTGTCCTCGTCCTCGTTACAAACCACGCCGACTCTGCAGGTCGGAATCTGCAGCAATGGAGCAGTTTCCACGAGGCGTATTTCTAACTCATCACACAACTGGTCACTCAAGCTGATTAGCACAGTAATTGGCCATTTCCACACCTGAGTTAATCCCACCACGGCTCGCTCGAGAATGTCTTGTTTTCCCTCAGCAGCCAGAGGAGTCATCGCTTTCTGGCTCTGGCAAGACAGCTGGCCCCCATCAGTTAGCCTCCAAAGCTGAGGCTCTGGGTCCCCAGGGAGGGGGGCGTCACTGTGGGCTCATCTAGATAGGAAGTGTCTGTGTTGTGATGTGCTAATATAAACAATGGTCGATGTCTGCAGTGGGGGATGGGAAGAGAGAGTGAGAGCCGGGGAGACAGGCAAAGGCTCTAACTTAGCACCGTGCAGCTGGAGCCACACTGAGATCCTGCCGAAGAGATTTACTGCCTGAGGAAGCAAGGGGCCCTTTTTGCATTCTGGGCATTGTTTGTTTTCAAAATAATGGGGCCAGTTGTGTCAAGAACCCTAGCACACTGGTGTGGAATGTGCCTTTTTCTAAATTGGATTCCGGGTAATCTATTATAGAGGGATTCTTAAAGCTGGAGTGATCAGAGCCAGAAGGTCCCGCAGAGACCATCTGGTCCTGGCTCCTCGCTTTATATAAGATAAACCGTTCAGGGCACATGCACGTAGAGCTGTTTTATCAATGGAGTAAGTCTGAGTGATTCTAGCCCCTTAAACCAGTTTGTGACCCGTGGTAGATATTGTTATGAGTGAGTGAGTGGGGGTTGTAAGAACCATCAAGGGCTATGAAACCAGGCAAAACTCACAAGGGCTCTCACATTGTCATTGGAAAGGGGCCTGGCTGGACCGGTTCTGCCTCAGGCTGGCCTGTAGAGTGTGGGTGCTTGACTTTGTGCAGGAAAGATTTCACAAGTTCCGGTGATTTTGAGAGTACATTCATTAAAGCCGGGGGCGGTGAAACAAGGAAGGACTTAACAGTGGGAGCAAAGGAGAGAGACTAGACTGGGCTGCTTCAGCTCCCTGGAGACCTTAGAGGAAAGGGGTGAGCCAAGGCGGGGCTGCTGTCAGCTCACTGAAGAGTCAGGGAAAAGCGGGGCTTGGAGACAGATTCAGGGGGTTAGCCCAGGGATGCCCTTTGTTCTCATTGCAAGTCTCTTGGGGACCCTTAGAGTTTAGGACAAAGATAATTCACTCAAAAAGGAGGCTCAAGTGGGTATGTCCCAAGGAGAGCGTGAGCTGAGTTCTTTGTCTTGAGGCATTTTATCTGTTTCCAAAGTCTGGATTTTAGGGGAGGTCTCAGTTTTGCAGGCATGCCCTTTCACTCTCGTGGTCTCCACTGATTGGTCAATTCCGAGGCTGGGGGTCATTAGTCACTACAGCTGGCCCTGGCATCTGGGTTCCAAGTTTGATCAGGTATTGGGTTGACATCAGTCCTGACAATCAGGGCGAGTAAGAGAAGCATCATCAGGCTGGAGAGACTTTCTAGGGATCCCCGCCTCGGTGGTCAAAGGGAGGGTGTCCTATGATACCCTTGGAAACTGGATCTTCCATCATGTAGAGTCTCATGGAGTCTCATGTAGTAATCACCTTTGTCTCAGAGAGTCTTCCTGGGTCTACTTCTCCAGGGAAAGGAATCAGCCACTCTCCCTTGGTATCCACCTCTCCCAAGGGAGAGTGGCTGATTCCTTTCCCTGGAGAAGTAGACCCAGGAAGACTCTCTGAGACAAAGGTGATTACTACATGAGACTCCATGAGACTCTACATTACCACCTGGATCATCCTTCATAGATCGTTACCTGAATCCCCCACTGCGGCTGACCACATCTCTCCACAACCTCCCCTTTGGGCCTCACCTTCCAGTCCCCTAATAGGTATCACATGTCACCCCGACTCCTCTTCCAGGCTTTCGTGGCCTTAAGAATCCAGTTGAGATGCCTTTGAGTCTTAGTTCCCAATCCAGATTCTTTTTTGCCAGCGTTGGCCTGAGTTTATTTAATAGTCACTGTGGAAAGATGGAATCCTCTCTTGAGACAGTGAGGACAATATTGGAAGAGTTTCACCACCGTAACTCACTAAGACAAAAATATCTTCCTCCTTTATCTCTTTTGCCCTTGGATTTTTTGTTTATTTGTTTGTTTGTTTGTCTGTTTGTTTGAAAATGAAACATATTCCCAAAGGAGTAGGGGTAAGTGAGGTGTCCACCTTTAAAGAGAGAGGCTATAGAATAGACATTACGACACAAGCTTTGGTGCTAAAAGGTCCAGAATCCAAAATGTAACTCCTTGTGACCCTGGCAAGTCTGTTGACTTCACTGAGCCTGTTTTCTCTGCTGAGAATGGGGGGTGACACCCCCCAGTTTGTTGTGAGGATTGAACTTGATGTTGGAAATGGAGGTGTTAGCACAGTGCTTGGTCCACAGTGAACGCCTGCCAGATGGAGGCCCTGGTGATTTCCTCTGACTTCGACGATGTTCTTCCCTACATTTTTGAGCTTTGGCTTGTGTCCCAGTAGCTTCTTCCCTTTCGGGGTCATCCTGTGCTTGCTAGCCCACAGCTTGGACATGGGGCATTGCCGTAACCTGTTTATCATCACAGCTACAGCATGTCAGGGCTCCCACAGTGGGACTGTGCTCACTTCTCCTCCTTCCCACACTAGATGCTTTGCTGGTCAGGTGTGCTTTTGGTGCTGCATGCTATGGTGTGAATTAATGTCCACAGGGTCGCAGATTGGTTCCTGCAGACCGTGCCCCTGCGGGAAGGAGTGTGCCAGCGGAGCTGGGAACTCTTCTACATAATCCTAGGGTTCCTGGCTCTCGACAGATTCACCAGCCTGACACCAGAGCCTCCTGCTCAAAATCTCCCTCTCCTCGTGGTGCCCTTGACCTTGTGTTGTCTGACTGTTTTGGTGATTCTATGACGACGGGTGGGAGGAAGCTGCCACTTCGGTATCAGGCTTCCTTGGTACCGAGAGCCAGATGCTACAAGAGTTATAGATATATGGATGGTAACCAATTAACCACATAATGGATTAACCCCTTTAGTGGCCACTGTTGTATATGTGTGTGCTGGTGGGACAGGTGAGGACATCTACAGAAGGAGGAATAAGTGGGGTGGGGGGGTAAGCTGTTGCTCTCTTTGTTTCTCTTCTCCCCTCGAATTCATTCATTCATCCCGCAAACATTTTGAACACTTGCCATGTGCCATGCATTGTCCAGCAGCCCACCTTTGCGTGTGTTTCGTCATTTCCTCCCCTGACTAAAGGATGAAACAGATGCAAACTCTAGGACATGCACTCCCTGGTGGCTGATGGAAAGAAGCTGAGTGAGTGCCCCTAGGACAGGACCCCACTGATCCAGCCAGGCACCAGCTAGTCCAGCAAGCTCCTATAGGAGACACTGATGTCACAGAGACAGATGGCCCCCTGCCACTGCATCCTCTCTCTGCCAGCATCCATTAACAGCCCCCGCCCAGAAAAACACCTTTGTTCTACCTGTAGGCATTCTGCTGAGGGCTCCCAGCCCAGGGCAGCTCTGTCTTCCTCCCACCTCCCACCTCTCACCTCTCCGTGAAGCCCATGAGTGGTCTCAGCTTACATGTTTATTTTTAACTCCTTTCATTTACAATCATACATCTTTGGGCAGGGATGCCTCTCCAGTCTCCCTGTGCTTTGGGCTGCTGGTTGGAAACTCCTCAGTCCTCTTCCATCCATCATATCCATTTCCACAGAACTGTGCAAAGAGCTTGGATGGAGCCGTGAGGCTCGGGTGGGTGGGCTCCACTCAGCTGTGGGTGCCCGGACTTGCAGGACCCCTTCTGCTAGGAAACAGCCACACTGGCAGTGTCAGTCTCTGTGGGCCACCTGCTTCAAAACCTGTGTGCATGTCATTAACTTCAGAGCCTGCGTCTACTCCAGCCTAGTTGAATTGTAGATTGCCTCCTGCATCTTGGCTGCTACTTGCCTCTCACTCCTCCCCCAGTGTCTTACATCCAATTAACACCCTCCTCCTCAGCCCCCTTCCAAAGTCATTAGTGAAGCGGCAGAACGGTCTTGGCCCCAGAAGTGATTTCCTGTCATCTCTGCTCATTAATTCCCTCCATGTCTTTGCTAAACCACTAATAATGCTCCTGCAGCTCTGACTGTTCATCTGGGTCTCTGTGGCTTCATTTCAACCTCTCGTCTCCAGGGTTCCCAAGGGCAGGTTTCCTGTCCTGTGGCTCCAATATGTGCTATGCCTTCTCTTTCTTCCACTGCTGCTGAGACGGCCTCCCCAGGGGCCACCCAATTGGCCTCATGGGGTCCCAACACAAGATGCTCAGGGAATAAACCCCTCGGTGCTCAGGCAGCCCCATCTTCCGCTCCAGGGAACCAAGTGAAGCTGGGCTCCTCTTGGCAGGTCCTTTCAGAACTTAGAGCTGCTCACACACATGTGCCAGTGGGGCCCAGAAGCCCCGAGCTTCCTAACACACTCTCTTAATGATTCCCAGCCCTTGGGGTGGTTCCGGCTGGGAGGGCCCAGGCCTTCGTGCCTCTGAGGTGAGGGGGGAGCAGAGGTGTGACGACACTTCTTTCCAGCCTTACAGCTTTGGCCTAGCTGAATCAGTCCCCAAGGCAGGACACTCACGCCAGCTCATTCTGTCCTATTTCAGCCCGAGGAGTCGCAGAAAGGACCCCCAGCTTCATGTACCCCCTGGGCACTGCGAGCAGTCAGATGGTGCTCCGCGGCATGGACCTCCTGCTGGAGTGCATCGCCTCTGGGGTGTATGTACCATTTCACCCCACTTCTGGCCGGCCTTCAGGAGGCTGAAGAGGGAGTTTGTGCATGCTCTATTTTGCCACATTTGCAAGTACAAAAAGAAAAGCAGACAGTCCTTAATGAGGACTTTGCAAATCATAGTCACCTCCATGCCCTACTGGCTGTCTCTCCTTTGGATAAGGAGGAAAGGAGATGGGTGGGCATCCTGTACATGTGTTAGAACCTTGTGTGACCGTAGATAAGTCACTCAGATGCTCTGTGCTGCGCAGCCCCTCTGTATAAGAGGTATCAGTTGTCTGAGGACCTGTATCCTCTGGGCCCAAGTACACTTTAAGGACACCTGGGTGTCCTGGGCTCCACTGAAGAAGAGCAGGACCACCATTTGTAGTAAATCCTTGTTTCCTGCTTGGTCCCGCCCCTAGCCCAACACCAGACATCGCATGGTACAAGAAAGGTGGGGACCTCCCATCTGACAAGGCCAAGTTTGAGAACTTTAACAAGGCTCTGCGTATCACCAATGTCTCTGAGGAGGACTCTGGGGAATATTTCTGCCTGGCGTCCAACAAGATGGGCAGCATCCGGCACACGATCTCGGTGAGAGTAAAGGGTACGTTGTGTGTATTTCTCATTACGATGATTTTGCCAGCCCCAAACGCTGTGACCACCCTTTCCTCTGAGGATGGTTGGGGGCAGGGTGAGTGGAGGATACTTTCAACACACTGGTTAGTGTCAGTAGTGACCTCTCAAAGATGGTGTCACCCCCTGGGTGGGGGATGTGTATGTGTGTTGGGTGCTAAGGGAAGAAGATCCACCCTGACTGTTGCTCAACTTTCCTGGGCTCCCTCAGCAGGTGAATTTCACAGTCTGTTTGAGTCACACCCAGAGCCTTCTCTTTACTCATTCTGCCTTCCTGTTTGTGGTGTGTCATCTTTCCCTTGTGCTGTGTACTGTGCTTGGTTCTTTTTAAAAATGGGGAGTCATCATGGCCCAAATTAATTTTAAAAAAATTACTTCCCTGTACTGGCCAGGTAGCTCAGTTGGCTAGAGCGTCACCCTGGTACGCCAAGGTTGTAGGTTCAATCCTCAGTCAGGGCACGTACAGAAACCAAGCAATGAATGCATCAATGGGTGCAACGACAAACCTCTCCCCCTCTCCCCCTCCCTCTCCCCCCCTTCCTCCTCCCTTCCTGCTCTTCCTGTCTCTCTGTAAAATCAATAAATAAAAAATTAAATTAAAAAATAAAAATCACTTTCCTCCCAAGCACAGCTGTCCCATTTGAGCTATAGTAAGCAATAGAACACATGCCTTTATGGACTCTAGCCATGGGTAGTGGGGTATGCCAGTCACTTCTCAGTTGGGCTGAATGGGTGATCGGGGTGATGAAGTCTGATCCCATAGTGTAAGAACTTCCTTAGCACACACTCAGTTGAACTTGGGACCTTGGTTTCAGCACTACACTCAAACCAGAGGTTCTTTATCTTTTAGGGGGTATCAAGAGCTTTGATCCAAAGAACCCTCTTCTCAGAAAAATTCACATATCCACATATTTGTGAAAGTTTCCAAACATTTGAAAGGGGTGGCCAGCTATGAGCTTCTGCTGTAACCAAAACTCAATGCCTAAGAGAATAAGTATCAGGCCTTCCCTGAAAGGTCTGATGTTACAGCAGCAACAGCAGAATCCGGAAGGGCCAACCCAGGTCCCACCTTACCACCTTCCCTGGCTGGGGCCCTTGGGGACACGTCATAGCTTCTAAAAGCATTTGCCACCAGAGCCTCCTCCGAGGGTTCTGTTTCAGTAGGGCTGAGATGGCCCTGGATCCGTTTGTTAGAAGCTCTTCAGGGAACTCTCATGAGCAGCCCCAGTTTAGAATTCATGTTCTGTGAACTCGAAATAGGCAGGTCAGCATCTCTGGTATCAAGCTGGCCAAAGGCAGACTGGACTGAGTCAACGCATGAGGATGAGCCCTGGGCAGGTGGTGAGGGACGGGACCTGACACTCAGAGGCTCCTGTCGTCCTAGAGGAATTCCATCTGGCTTCTTCTGCCTGCTCGTGCCATCTAACCCCTTGCCTATGCTGTCCTTGTCTTCCAGCTGCTCCCTACTGGCTAGACGAACCCAAGAACCTTATCCTGGCTCCTGGTGAAGATGGGAGGCTGGTGTGTCGAGCCAATGGGAACCCCAAGCCCACTGTCCAGTGGATGGTGAATGGGGAACCTTTACAGTGTGAGTAACAAACCATCATCTCCCCTGATTCTGCTCTCTCTGCCATCAATGGCTTCCAATCCCTGTCCCTGTGGGTAGCCCTGGTCATTCCAGAAGTGTGGGGGCAGCCATCTCTCTGGACACCTCAGGAGGCAGGAAACTTTCCTCATGTCTGTATGTGAGAACAGGAGGCTGTGGTTATTTTCTTCTGCTCCCTTGGTTTTTTTCATAAATCTCTGCTTTGTGCCCTTAATAGCTACAGAGCCCAGCAGGTCTGGGGTCTGCAGCTGCATCTCCTGAGAATTTGGGCTCTGGGTAATGCCTGGAGCTTGGAAGATGGAGTAGAATTCAATAACCCATTGTCATCGGTTGCCTGAGTCCCGTTTTCTGCTGAGGGCAAATAAGAGGCAGGGCTATGGGACAATATGAATGATCTGGTTGGATAGGAGGAAGAACTTCCTCATGAGAACAGAGGTGCACCGGCGCAGTTACTCAGTGGGCACAGACTTTGGAAAGATGTGGTCCTGCCTGGATGGCTGGGGCGGGTGGATCCAGGGCCCCTTCCAGCCAGAGGTCTTGGTCAAATTTTCACCTCATGTTCTGTCCAATTGCATTTACTTTTTTAAATGCCCTGTCATTACTTTCTCTAAGGAGTCAGAGGAAATGCAAAAGGTGATATCCAATAGATGAGGCAAAAAATAGATGGAGAGACCTCAGAGCCTTAAGAGCACCAGGTGGAGAGGCAGGGGAGACAGGTGCAGGAGAGGGTGAGCGAGCACCTTCTCAGACATTTGTTGTGTCCCAGCCACTGCGCTGCATGCTGCATCCCTGTTCTCTCTTCCACCTCACTCATTACAGATGAGGAAACGAGGCTCTGATGGCGCTGTGAATCGCCTGAGGTCATGTGGCTAGTAGGTGGTGGAGCTGCAGGTCACTGAGAGAATGCAACACGCCCACACCATCTAGTCCCAAGCACCTTTATCCCCAGTGACTGTCTTTCCCCTGGATGCAGCAGAGATGGGGACATGGCCTGTCCTCTGCCATTGGTTCTCCCTTTCCTGACGGCCTTTGGGGACAAGGAAAACAAAGGCTTTAAACTTCACTGCACCCAGGACTTGCAGTGGAGCCTGGGCCCGGAAAGGTTGCCTGTTACTTTCCAAGAATCACTGGGGGGAATGCTGGGTCCGTGAGAATTGCTGGGCCAGGAGATATTAAAGCTGCTGGTGTTACCTGCCTCGTGCCTTTCTGCTGAGTGGGGAAGGGTGATAAGGATGCTGACCTTGTCTTCGTCTACCATCTGCTGATTCCCTGGTTCCGGGCTCAGACTTGCTATCTGTGCAGTGGCGCCCGTGGGGCCAGACCCTGGGTCCTCTGCAGCCGACTGTCACTGTGTGTCTGCGATCCTGGGTGAGTTCACGGACCCTGTAAGACAAGTCGTCTGACCCAGTCCAGAAATCTTACAGAGGAAAGTCACCCTGGGTGATGAAAGATGAGAAAAGTGGCAGTTTCTTACATTTCTAGAAACCCTTTATTTGTACAGCTCATTATCTTTCTCTTCTCTTAATCTTCCGTAGATAAGGGAATGGCAGGAGTAACTCTCCCCCATTTGACAGTGGAGGGTTTGAGGCTCAGAAGACATGTTGATTTACCCTCGGCCCAGCCTGATGCACCGTCAGTTCTGGAGTGGGAGGGAGGAATGTTCTCTCTGAGCATGGGATACCTTCCCTAGGACCATCGAAAAGCTATGACAAATAGAGGGACACATACGGTTTTTAGCAGGCACCAGCCTTTGGGTTTAACTTTGCAAATGTCTTCAGAATGCTCTGCTCTGAGGATGGGAAAGTGGCAGGGCGCATCCAGTTTCATACTGCTTTGTCCTTTTCAAAACAGAGTTAAGTATATGTACATTGTATTAAAGTAACAACAGTAAAAACCAGGATGGGCTGGGCCCTCTGACAACGCTTCTTAAATATATTTTATTGATTGTGCTATTTATTCCCCTCCATCCTGCAACCCTCCTCCCACCAGCATTTCTTCACCTTAGTTCATGTCCATGGATCATCCATATAAGTTCTTCAGCTTCTACATTTCCTATACTATTCTTAACCTCCCACTGTCTATCTTCTACCTACCATTTATGCTTCTTATTCCCCGTACCTTTTCCCCCTCTCTCCCCACCCACTCCCCTGATAATAACCCTCCGTGTGATCTCCATTTCTGTGATTCTGTTCCTCTTCTAGTTGTTTGCTTATTTCGCTTTTGTTTTTGTTTTGTTTTTTAGGTCCGGTTGTTTATAGTTGTGTTTGTTGTCATTTTACTGTTCATATTTTTGATCACTTTCTTTTTCTTAGATAAGTCCCTTTAACATTTCATATAAGGACTTGGTGATGACGAGCTCCTTGAACTTGACCTTATCTGGGAAGCACTTTATCTGCCCTTCCATTCTAAATGATAGTTTTGCTGGATAGAGTCATCTTGGATGTAGGTCCTTGCCTTTCGTGACTTTGAATACTTTTTTCTAGCCCTTTCTTGCCTGGAAGATTTCTTTTGAGAAATCAGCTGACAGTCTGATGGGAACTCCTTTGTAGGTAACTGTCTCCTTTTTCCTTGCTGCTTTTAAGATTCTTTCCTTATCTTTAATCTTGAGTAATGTAATTATGATGTGCCTTGGTGTGTGCTTCCTTGGGTCCAGCTTCTTTGGGACTCTTTGGGCTTCCTGGACTTCCTGGTAGTCTATTTCCTCTGCCAGATTGGGGAAGTTCTCCTTCATTATTTGTTCAAATAGGTTTTCAATTTCTTCCTCTTCTTCTTCCTCTTTTCCTCTGGCACCCCTGTGATTTGGATGTTGAAATGCTTAAAGTTGTACCAGAGGTTCCTAATCCTCTCCTAATCCTTTTTGAATTCTTGTTTCTTCATTCTGTTCTGGTTGAATGTTTATTTCTTCTTTCTGTTCCAAATCGTTGATTTGAGTCCCAGTTTCTTTCCCATCACTGTTATTTTTCTGTACATTTTCCTTTATTTCACTTTGCATAGCTTTCACTTTTTCCTCTATTTTGTGACCATACTCAACCATTTCTGTGAGCATCCTGATTACCAACCAATATTTTGAACTATGCATCTAATAGGTTGGCTATCTCTTCATCACTTAGTTGTATTTTTTTCTGTAGCTTTGATCTGTTCTTTCATTTGGGCCATATTTTTTTTGTCTCAGGGCACCTGTTACGTTGTAAGGTAAGGGGCGGAGCCTAGGTATTCATCAGGGCAGGGCAACCCACGTCGCTGCGTTGTGGTGCTGTATGTGGAGGAGGGGTCCAAGAGGGAACAGTTCTGCTTACTTGGCTCTCACCCTGCTTTCAGTCACTTCCCCCTCTACCCAAAGCAACTTGGGCCCTTCTGGTGCTGATTCCCAGGTGGGTGGGTTTGTGTACATTCTAGGACCCTGTGGGTCCGACAAACTCTCATGTGAGGCTGGGAGTTTCTCCCACCACTGCAGTCCCCACAGTTTTTTACAGCCAGAGGTTTTGAGGCTTTATTTCCCCACGCTGGATCCCTGGGTTATGTGGTTTGTCTCGCTCCCCAGTTGTGCCTCCTGGTTTATCCGCACTGAAATGTGGGACCACTCAGTCCTCCAACCACCACCTTGACGCGAGTTCTCTCCACTCTGGCTGCCTGTCTCCGGCTCTCCTACCGGTCTGGATAAATGTTTCTTCTTTAACTCCTTGGTTGTTAGACCTCCGTACAGTTTGATTTTCTGGCAGTTCTCATTGATTTTTGTTTTTAAATTTGTTGTCCTTCTTTTGGTTGTGTGAGGAGGCAAAGGTATATGCCTATGCCTCCATCTTCGCTGGAAGCTGCCAACAACTTTATACATGCATAAAAGCTCAGGCTGTCCTCACAAAAAACCCACGAGGTGAGTTGTCCTTGTTCTGCCAACAAGGAAACTGGTGTTGGCAGGAATGTGGTAAAATTCAAACCCTTTTCTGTTGCCACAGCTTATGCACTCAACCCACACCTGCCCCGCTGCTCTGTTGGTTGAGCAGAAATTCATATCCCCACTGGACAGACTGAGAAATAAACTCCAGTAGGTTCGATGATGGGCCCAACGTCACACAGCCATGCAGTGGTGGGGCCAGAAGCCTGGTCTTCTGAGAGCCACACAGCACTGCGGCTCCCATGGCACCCAGTCCTGCTGCGGAGCCCTGGGCAGAGCCCCAGGTTCCCTTCACCTGCACACCCTCGTTTCTCACAAGGAGCATCCTTCCTCTCTGTAGCGGCACCACCCAACCCAAACCGTGAGGTGGCCGGGGACACCATCATCTTCCGGGACACCCAGATTAGCAGCAGGGCCGTGTACCAGTGCAACACCTCCAATGAACACGGCTACCTGCTGGCCAACGCCTTCGTCAGCGTGCTGGGTGAGTGTCCCCTCCATTCCCCTGCAGTGCTGCTCCTCAGGGCTTGTCATGTCCTGGGCGCACTTTCTTCTCCAGACAGCAGTCAGGCTGGCAGTGGAAGCGTGGAGACTGAAGATGAGATGTGTGGGAAGAAGGGAGGGCGTACAACCCACAGAGCTGGGTGTGTGGACAGAGGAAACTCCCTGCTGAAAGCCAGCCTTGGTCCCTCCTTCCCCTGGTGAGACAGAGTGGGCTTGTCTCATCTCCTTGGTGGATTCACACCGACTGTCCTGGCTTCTCAGTGGGCCGCAGAGCAGGAAATGGTTCTGAGGATGCTTGCAGTGCTCGTGGAGCAGGAAGTGGGCTGTGGGAGGGGCAGGTACAGAATCTGCTGGATAATTTAAGGAAACACCACAGAAGCTGGATTGGATGTAGCGTAGGTTGAGAATGGAAAAGCTTCCCCCTTCCTCGCCTAACCCTTAGAGGCTTTTTAAAGGAGGCATGTGGATGGGGAAGGTGTGTTGGCCCTGAAAAGCTGCTATACAGAGAAGGCACGTAGAGATAAGACTGAGGAGATAGAAATGGAAGAGTTAGACTCCACACCCAAGATCAGTTGTCTGGGAATTGCAGACGTGCCGCCTCGGATGCTGTCACCACGGAACCAGCTCATTCGGGTGATCCTATACAACCGGACACGGCTAGACTGCCCCTTCTTTGGGTCCCCCATCCCCACACTCCGATGGTAAGTTCCAAGAAGCCAGGCCTCCCCAGTAGGGGTCATCTGTCTCACCTTTTTCATTCCCATCTGGCCCCTAATAGGTATTCAGCAACACCCAGGAACCTTAAAGGGTCAAAGCTGGGAGGAAGTTGGCAGATCAACCCGAGGCCTGGGGAGGGGCAGAAACTAGTCAGGGCTACTCAGTGGGTGGTTGGCCCCTGCTCCCTTGGGCCAGTCCTTTCTCAGTATGCTGTGTGTTCTGCTGCTGTGTTGTGAGGTTTAAGAATGGGCAAGGAAGCAACCTGGATGGTGGCAACTACCACGTCTATGAGAATGGCAGTCTGGAAATCAAGATGATCCGCAAAGAGGACCAAGGCATCTACACCTGTGTCGCCACCAACATCCTGGGCAAAGCTGAAAACCAGGTCCGCCTAGAGGTCAAAGGTAAAGGAGAGGGTTGGTAGGTGGAGGGCAGGATGGAGCTCGGAAAGGAAGCTGTCTTCTCCAAGTTATCCACGTGTGTTCTTCACTTTGAAAATGCACATACCTAATGTTTAATCCCTAGTGGGATCTTCCCTGTGGGTCTGTGTGTCCTCCCAGGGCTTCCAGCTGGCCTGGGTGGTGGGAACACTGAGTCATTATCAGCCTGGTCCAGACGGCATTAGACAGGGAAACCTGCCTCCCACGCCACCCCAGGAGTTGCATCGTATATTCCCGAGCCAGATTGAAAAGATTTGGGGCTTGTTCACTATTTGGGGTCATCCTCACCAGGCCGCTCCCATTCATACAAGGGGATGTTATTTCTGCCACCTTTCCTGATCAGCCTAACCTTGAGGGTCATGCATGTCCTGCTGTGTCCATGTTGGAATGGTGGGCAGAGAACGAGTCAGTGACGAATGTCAGGGTTTCTCCACAGACCCCACCAGGATCTACCGGATGCCCGAGGACCAGGTTGCCAAAAGAGGCACCACAGTGCAGCTGGAGTGCCGGGTCAAGCACGACCCCTCCCTGAAACTCACGGTCTCCTGGATGAAGGATGACCAGCCTCTCTACATCGGGAACAGGTCTCTGCTCGTACCTTGTCTCCTCCTGGAGCTAGTTTGGGTCCTTTTCTTTTCCCTTGCTCAACAAATTGACGAACCCAGGGACAGGAAACCCGGGTCATGTGTCACCGAGCTGTGGAGGAGGACAGGATGGCCTCTGTGACACCCTCCAGCTCAGGAGAGACCCCACCCTGCACCCTTCTCCCTCCCTCCCATCAGCTGTCTGCTTCTCTTCCCTCTCCTCTCTTTCCAGCCCTTTCTCTCTTCACTTCTCTCCCCTCACTCCTTGTTTCTTCCTCTTCCTTTTATTGTGAGCCCCTCTTCCTCCTCTTCCCAGTCAGAGCCAGGAGCCCCGCCCCACCTTCAGCCCTGCCTGCAGCACCCCTGCTCTCCAGCAGAGGTCAGGGTTGGCCTGAGATGACAATGACCACTCTCAGTGTGGTTCTCAGCCCTTGTTGGACTTGGCACGCTTTTACTAGATCCAAGCCTGTCCCCTTCCTCATCTCAAATCCAAATTCAGTTGGTGCAAGGAGAGAGCCTGGGCACTGATAGTGTTTACATGTCCCCACAGATGTTTCTAACGTGCAGCCAGGGCCCAAGCCTCCCTCCACAGGGCTCTCTGCTGTACCCTTTCACCTCAGGGGTCCTGAAGCTGGCCATAGGTACAAGCTGTTTCCAGCACCCATCTGTTTTTTTCAGGGGTGCACCCTCAGGGCACGTGCTCTTTGGTACCTTCCCTCTATGGGAGACTGTTCAGAGGAACCCAGGCACCTGGCCTAAGCCCAGGTGCAGAGACTGGTCTGGGCTGAAGATAGAGCTGGAGCATGGGAAGGGGAAGGGTCTCCATCTGCCCTTTGGGGGGTGGGTGTAACTGCTCTAATTTGGGAGGGAGCACAGCACATGGAAGGCACAGAGAGAAGTGTGCAATTGGACTCAGGACCCCATCAGCCTCCCCCAGGTTTCTTCTCCCCTTCATTAAACACACCAGAAGTGCTGATAAAGACCCTCTCTCTCCCAAAGCATCAAGATGGAGGGGCTGTGGCTGCCCAGCAGGGAGAAAGCAGCAGGCAGTGCCTGGCCGCACCCTCCCCCTGACCCCACTGTTCTCTCCCGTTGTCTCCCCACTCGCCCTTCTCCCAACCCCTGTGGTACCTTTGCAGGATGAAGAAGGAAGACGACTCCCTGACCATCTTTGGCGTGGCCGAGCGGGACCAGGGTAGTTATACGTGTGTCGCCAGCACCGAGCTGGACCAGGACCTGGCCAAGGCCTACCTCACCGTGCTAGGTAACTGCCGCTGTCCTTAGTGCTGACCTCCCTTCCCTTCCCGCAGCCAGAGAAGCCGTGGGTCGGCCCTTTGGTGGGCCCGCCAGGTGTGGCGATCTCCTGCCCTTCTATCTCAAGGTTATTTAGGAAGCTGCTCCTTTCAAAACAAGCTGCGCTGGTGACTTACCTCCTGAGCGGAATTAGTAACTTGCCAAATCCTTGCCTGAATGAGAGAGGAAAGGTGGACAGGGTTCTTGTTGTGGTTATTTTTACCAACTTTACAGCTACTCTAAACCACTAAGTTCATTAAAAGGACCTGTCACTGAAGCGAGACTGAATTTTGTGTTTGTCCTTCCAACACCTCTGCTGGCCTTACTCCCCAACTCCTGCATCTTGGCAGGATTTCACAGGGTGCTGTGCACTTAGCAAGGTGATCCCCTCTCCTCCAGGACAAGGTGTAAATGCTAAACCATCCCACACCTGGGAAGGGGAGTTGGGGCAGGGGGAGGGGAGTTGCCCCTGCCCCCACCCAGGGAAGCAAGCCCCTCATTGTCCTTCATCACCTTTGTCCACTCTCTGGGTGCCCCACCACCAGTCCTCTGGTGCATCCTGTCCCTTCCTCAGCAGAGGTGCAGGGTTGCAGGAGATGGAGCGCCGGCCGGGATCATAGTCCTGGGGCTGGGAGGAGCCGAAGGAAGCACAGGAGGGCCTCTCGAAGGGGTGGGGCTGCCTGTGGAAGGCGGGGAAGCTGTGCCAGAGACATGCACAGGGCGCTCTTCCAGCCTCTGCTGCCTGCTCCCACCCTTCCAGAACACCCAGATAACCTGCTAACTCTGGATAACCTGCTAACCTGGGTAACCCGTCTTACCTTTGCAGCTGATCAGACCACTCCAACTAACCGTTTGGCTGCCCTGCCCAAAGGTAATTCATACTAATCGGGACCCTCGCCAAGCCCTCCCGATGCCCAGGGAGGGTGGGCTCTAGGAGGAGAGCGCTGCCCACCAGGATGTGCTGTGTGTGGGCGGTGGGTCCCACTTTCTGCCAAATCAACTCTTTTAAGTGTCCCCAGTCACCTCCCTGAGCGTCACGTCCCTGCCCCAGGCGTCCTGCCCAGTTTGCAGTTGAGCTTGGTGGTCCTTGGCTACCATTTCACCTACATCCCTTGCCTCTGGCCGCTCACACACCCACGGGGTGGCCTGTTCCCTTCCTTGGTGTCAGAACGGGTGCGGTCCAGTCAGGAAAGCCCACTTGCTGTGAGATGTCTGTAGGCCTGCACTCCCTGCAGCCTCTCCACGCCCAGCACTGTCTGCCTAGGCACAGCCTGTGCCCACATACGTGCGCTCATGTGACCCACCTTCCAGTCTCCCAGGAGTCAGCCAAAGTGTGGAGATAGCTCGTCCAAGGAGCCATACAGGGGAAAAGTGTGCCTGCCCCACCAGTCCGAGGTGGGGTGGCTTTACCCCCAGGCCAGGATGGCACTGACCCCACTAAGCAATGCGGTGAGACTGAAGCCCCCAAAAGGGGCAGTCCTCACCCCTGTCAGGAAGCCTGCTGGGGCTCCTCTGTCCTCTGTCTATCACTGAAACTTCTTGACCAAGTCCTCCCTGGCCTGGTCCCCTTTGTCCCTCTCATTCCCTGGACCTCTCTGCCCCGCTCAGCCCTCCAGACACCCGTCGGGCTCCTGCCCCTCAGAGCTTTGGCATACAGAGTAGAGAGTAATGATGATGAGAAAAGAGACAGAACTTCATACTCCCTCCCTGGCTTTCCTAAATGTGTCAAAAGCTTCCGTGTCTCGTGAAAAACATTTCCAAATGCTTGTGCTCTAAGACTGCAGGAAGGGGATAGGTCGGTCCGAATTTTCCCTCCGTGCCCTGCATCCTTTGACTCTTTTGTGGGTGGCAGAAGCGGGGTCTCCTCCTTGTTCTTCCTTGAATACCTGAGGGAAGGGGTGGCCCCTGTGCTGACCCTCTAGGGCAGGCTGTGGATGGTACCTGCTGTGGTGACCTCAGCCCAGCAGGGACCTGTGCACAGGACAGTGTCCAGGGCTGGGGCCAGCACGAGGACGGGCTGGCTCTAACTCGGGAGTCCTGTGTGGTGTCTCCTCTCTCTGCTGCCAGGACGGCCAGACCGGCCCCGGGACCTGGAGCTCACCGACCTGGCCGAGAGGAGTGTGAGGCTGACCTGGATCCCGGGGGACGACAACAACAGCCCCATCACAGGTCAGCGCTCCCACCCAGAGAAGAGGGGCGGTGGCAGCCTGGAGATTGGAGGCCTTGGCCTGGTTTCCGGTCCTACGTCCTCCTGACTTGACCCGTGCCCTGGGCTGTTGGCAGAGCACATGGAAGCCTTGGTTTCCCTCTCAGTGTCTTGATGGGAATTCTCCCTGTGCCTTTATCTACTGGAGGGAGGTTCTGGAGACCAATGGAAACCGTGAGGGAGTGCTCTCAAGGAAGAAATCTGCTAACTCAGCTCCTAAAACAGCTCTGTCTCCCTTGCCCACTCAGACTATGTCGTCCAGTTTGAAGAGGACCAGTTCCAGCCAGGAGTCTGGCATGACCATTCCAAGTTCCCAGGCAGTGTCAACTCTGCCGTACTCCAGCTGTCCCCATACGTCAACTACCAGTTCCGGGTCATTGCCGTCAACGAGGTTGGCAGCAGCCACCCCAGCCTCCCATCTGAGCGCTACAGAACCAGCGGGGCACGTGAGTACTTGAGAGTTCACAGGGCACTGGAAGCAGACACCCTGAGTCCAAACTGAGTTTCCCCAGCCCCCAGCCACGTGAACTTGGGCAAGTTACTTACCCTCTCCAAGGCTTGGCTTCCTCACCTGTGAAACACAGCGTAACAACACCGCCTGCCGGCATAGAGCTATTGTGAGGATGACATTTGAAATGCAATTCCAGCGCTTACCATGATGCCTGGCGTATAGTAAGCACTCGATAAATGTTAACTGTCATTTTTATCATTACTAATGTTATTAATAATTCTTGATGATATGCTTTAAAGGGAAGAGCTATGGCAAAGATCTGCAGTAGAACACTATGTAATCTGCTATTCTACCGGATTTCTTTTCCTAGGTAATATTTAGACTTCTGAAATCACACTAGCTCATCGACGTGCCCCAAAATGTTAAATGCTGGGGATCAACTAGCTCATATTAAACACATTCAGTGGGTGATTCACAAAAGGGATAGCCCACACTGAGCTGGCTACAGGTCCATATGAATGTGAAAAGGTTCCTAATAAATTCTGTCTTGTATGGGATTAAAACTGAAATTAGCCCTGCTTTTGGGGCGGGGGTAGTTAAACCTCAGCTAGGAAGGCACATCACGCACATGAGAAATGGCAGAGCAAGTGCAATTGCCCGTGGGACGAAGGGCAGAGAGATACTGAGGAAAAGCCTAGAAGAGACTGGTCGGGTGGGAGGGACAGAGGCTGCTCACCGTGCCCTGGTAAGGCACAAATTGGGCTTGAACTTTGTGTCAATTTGGGTTCCAGCCCCTGAGTCCAACCCCAGCGACGTGAAAGGAGAGGGGACCAGAAAGAACAACATGGAGATCACATGGACGGTTAGTGTCCCTTCCAGCGCAACCCTTGAAGGGTGGCAGTGTGCACCTGTGATCCCTTGCCCTTTGTACCTCTGTTGCCTCAAGGCCACAGCATGGCTCAGCCCACCTGGCTGCTTTGGTGGCTACTTTTCTCTCTGTTGGGCATCCAGAAACCAAGCAGGAGTGTGTCTAGAACAAGATTTAAGACAGGAGAGAGGAGCAGAGGTGCCTGGCAGTCTTGCACCATCAGAGAACCAGCAAAATAAAAGGGACTTCTTCAGAGGAAGGAGGGATCGAGGTAGAGTCTGGGAAAGATTTGGCACGAACACCAGCCCTTGGTCTGCTGTGTTCTGGGTCCTTTCACCCGAGACTGTTGGGATGAGGCGGGACCAGCAGCCGTGACGTTTCCACTGTGGCCCTCCTCTTAGTTGAGGAGGGGACTAGATAACTCCAGGCCAGGACTGAAAAGTCCTCTGTTCATTTTGGCTCACTGACTACATTTTCCAAATCAAAATTGGATATGTCACCTCAAAATGACTTTTCCCCAAACCACTTCCAAGTCTGAGAGGTGTAAATTCGGCTGCTGAAATGTCAACACCGCTGTGACGTTGCCACGAGCCGTGGAGACAGGACACGCGGTGCTGGGAGTGCAGACCTCCCCCTGCTGGGGAGGGCCTGGTCTCCCCGCAGCCTCAGAAAGGGGCCCAGCCCAGATGCCGGACGCGGGGCACATCTTCAGGACCGTGCAGTGTCAGTTTGTGCTCTGTGCTCCATCCTGTGGGCTCCAGGGGGCTGCTTCCTGGAACAGGCCCTCGGGGAACAAAGATCAAAGTCGTGCCCACTCTCAGGGAACTCTGGCCTGGTGCAAGGACAGAGCGGGCGTGCCCAGACTCCGTGGAACTGACAGTCAGCTCTGGAATTCTAAGCTCATTGGCAGGAGGCATGCCGGGGCTCAACCAGAAGTCACGCCTTTCTGACTTCGGAGAATGTTATATCATCATCCATGTTTTTTCTTGTCTCCATCATAAGAAAGAATCCTGCCGAAAATAAAGTTTTTGCTTCCCATGCACTTGCCAATGTGGGAGTCACAGTGACTAGGTCTTGGTGATGCTTTTGTCACAGAAAATCTACGTGCTGCTGGGTTCGTAGGATTCTAGGGTCTTGGAGAACTCAGTGGGGATAGGGGGCTGGCCAGTGTCAGGCAGATCGGGAAGGGGTGCCTGGTGTAGGAGGAGGGTGCGCACTGTGGGTGAGTCTGGGCTCCCCACCTGCCCCCTCCACTCCTGCCCTCTATCTCTCCCTGCTCAGCCCATGAATGCCACCTCCGCCTTTGGCCCCAACCTGCACTACATCGTCAAGTGGCGACGGAGAGAGACTCGAGAGACCTGGAACAATGCCACAGTATGGGGCTCCCGCTACGTGGTAGGGCCAACCCCTGTCTACGTACCCTATGAGATCCGAGTGCAGGCCGAAAATGACTTTGGGAAGGGCCCTGAGCCAGAGACTGTCATCGGTTACTCTGGAGAAGATTGTGAGTACCCTCCCCTTGTCCTCCACCCAGGACCCTCCCCACTGGGCTCCCTAAGAGCCACCCTCACAGACTAGGAACCTTGAGGTGGGTTGTGGGACTTCCAAGAACATCCTGGAGGACAGCCAGTTCCCAGGAAAAAGAAATCCCCCACAGTGACCTGTCTAGTAACAGATGGGCCCCTGATGATTTCGGGAGTGGAAACACTGTCATCTGAACACTAGTTGAAATTACCAAGCGTCATCACCTAGTCCGATACTGTCA
This sequence comes from Macrotus californicus, assembly GCA_007922815.1. Lineage (NCBI taxonomy): Eukaryota > Metazoa > Chordata > Mammalia > Chiroptera > Phyllostomidae > Macrotus > Macrotus californicus. The sequence goes on from VMDR010001952.1 coordinate 54,049, forward strand.
TTTGATGGATGTGAAAACAGACTGTGCCAGGAAAGCCCTTGCCAATATCACACAATAGCAAACGTCAGGCATGAAAAAGAAGCCGGGCCCTCTGATCTGCCTTGTTGCCAACCTTGCTAGCACCAAGAAAGACCTCAGGATTATGAATCCCAAAGAGCCATAATTAGGCTCCTCCACAGGAAGCAGGGCCATGGGCCAGACTCCTCCCCAGGCTCCCCAGGGGAAGCCTTCGGGGCTGGAGAAGGTCCTCAGAGCCCCAGACTGAAAGCACACAGACCAGCCTCCTGCCAACATCCCCAGTGATGTTCTTGGCCTTTGGAATGGAGCATAAAGAGAGTTCTTTGGAGGCTTGCACTGGATGAATCAGTAAGATTCTAGACATATATGTGGAAGTATGTGACTGGTTTCCCAGATGGTGCTGACCTCATTGTCCCCAGCACATCAATCCAGTAGGCTACTGGGCAAAGCAGGAGGGTCAGGGAAGCCCACCTCCAGGTCAGGGTGACTTGTACCCCAGTGGTCTGGGTCTGACCTAAGAAGAAATCGTGGAGTGACAAAAAGATGGGGTGGGGAATGGGAAGGGTACTGGGGAGGAGCAGAGTCACAGGAACAATGCCTGGTCTAGAGTTGGGCCGGTAGTGTTCGCAACAGTGAGGTGGGAAGAGGTAAGGGCTGGGCCCTGTGCCGACTTTCCTGGAGATGATGACAGATTGTGCCCACTTGGGAGATGAGCAGAGGGGGTCAGCAGGCCCTCTGTCCATTCCACTTCCCATCTCCATGGTCGCAGACATTTCTGGTCAGGAGAGAGTACTGGAGGGTAAGTATGGAACGGGCAGCATCTGGTCATGAACTTCATGGACTGTCCCACAGTCTGCACTGCATTTGTCTACCCTGTGGCCTCTGCTCTGATGGAGTAGAGGGGATGGGGCAGAACTGCATCTGCAGCAGAATGGAGAAAGGGGGAGGGAATCGTTATAGGGGAGGGAGTGTGGCCCTTCCTTTCCAGGTAGTCATGGGTAGGGCTCCTTTAGGCTGGTGGTAATGTTTCCAGGCAGGAAACAGATGCCACTCATGGGGGCTATTTCTAATGAGATGACAGGGTTAGAGGGAAGACAGCAAGGCATGGTGAACCAGCTGGAGGGCTAGCCACAGCAGGATGCCACTATATGACTCTGAGCCTTGAAGGGACAGGGGATGGGTGAGTCACCACAGCCATTGAGAGCCACCCACAGGAGCCATGGCCTTGGGCAGAAGAATGCAACAGCCGTCAACGCTCAGCCCTGCAAACAGGCAGCCAGGGGAACAGCTGCCTTCCCTTCCACCCCAGAATCTCCTGTTTGTGATTCCTTTTGGGCAAACCCGTCTGGAAACCTGAAAAGAAGGGAACCAGCTGATACCATCCAGAAAGGGCAGCCTCCCAGGACATGGAGCAGGTGGGGGGAGCTGGAGAATGGTGTGGAGGGGCAAACAGAGACCACCGGCATGTGAAGGTAGCAAATAATTGTCCTTCTACCTGGATTGCTCTCGTTTTGTTCTGAGCCTTTCCCCACCCCTCCAAGTACAGTCTGGTGGAGGGGGCATGGTCCCTGCCCTCATGGTGTGCCCAGCGTCCAGAATGGGGTGCAAATATGAGTGGCAGAGAACAAGTTGAGGGGAACCTGAGGTCCTGGGCCAGCCCTGCCAGCATAACCTGCTCTCTGTCCCAACACATTGCAGATCCCAGGGCTGCGCCTACTGACGTTAAAATCCGAGTCCTGAACAGCACAGCCATCAGCCTTCAGTGGAACCGCGTCTACTCCGACACGGTCCAGGGCCAGCTCAGAGAATACCGAGTGAGGAAGCCAGCTTCCGGCCCCGCCTAACCACCCAGCTCGATAACCAGGGCAAGGGGGTAGCAGATGCAGGCTGTAAGATATTTGGAAGGAGTCCAGAGTTGATTCAAGAAGACGAGGTCTGGGGTTAGACGTCATTTAGACATGTCCTACAACAGATATGCTGAGATTCTGCTCAGCAGAAAATCACGTGAAGGGTAGGGGGTCTGGGTGGACACTGCATAACACACCATACCGGGAAGGCATGAGTGGACACACATGCATCCTCAGAAACTCTGTTGATGCATCACTGGGCTACACCCTGCCTGCTCCTCAATGACCCCACTGGGCTGCTTGCCTCACCCAGTCTGATTGTGTGAAGTCACAACTAACAGGTTTAACCACTAAAAGGGTGCAAAGGCTTCCCTGTTGTTGCAGCCAACCCCCAGTCATCCAGCACGTGCATTACCCAGGCTCTTGGCTTCTGGCCTTCCTGCCTGTGAGCAGTTTCTGCTCAGTCTCCAGTCTTCTTTGAAAGGGCGAGCTGAGGTGGGGAAAAGGGTGAGAAAACCCAGGATGTGCAAGTCTGCCCTTCTATGGGCAGCTCTATTTAAAAGTTGCCTGGGAAGTGAGGGAGGCTGTAGCCAGGGGTAATACAGGTTCTGTGACCTCAGAGGTCACTGAGCACTGGCTGATGGATACTTAGGGGCAGAGTGGAGGGGTCAGTGTCTTCTTGGGAAGTGAATTTGGTGAGTAGGGGAAGGCAGGTGAGATGATGTGCACATTCAAACCAGCTTTCCCTAACCATTGGCTTGCGCCCTTAACCTATGTGCCTGGAGATGTTTCTGGCTAAAGGTCCCACTGGGTCCCCCTCTTAAGCCTGCACTTCCTCCCTATCTTGCCATTGGAGGCCTAGGTGATGCTGGCGTGGCAGCCTGACCTGGAGCTTCTCACCCGCCACTAATCAGACCTTGTGTCACAAACTCTCAATCTTACCTGTGACACTGCCACCTTCCATAGGCCATCCCATCCGAGCTTGCCACCGGGCAGCCTGGCGTCTCACTGACTTTGACATGTGTCTCTCCCACTGTAAAGGTCTCCAAACAGTATTAAAAGAAACATTTGACCTCAAAGGATTAAATCAACCCTTGCTCGGATTCAGACTTCTGGGGGTACCCCCGCTGCCCAGCTCCTTCCTGCTGCAAGTCTTACAGCACACCGACCTGACACGGGCTGCGGCCTCTTCACGCAGCATGGAGCTTTCCGTGCCTGGAGCCTTGGCTCATATTTGTGGTTTTGGCACAAACTCCCCAGGCAACTTGCTCCCCAGCTTGGAAATAAGGCTCACGATGGAGCAGCGCAGCTGCCCCCTGGCCAACTTGCCTGTCCTCCAGTGAGGCGGTTGAAAGCAAAACCGCATTTCTTGCTTGACATCGGTTCATACTCACTAGTGGCTAATGAATGGGGACTGTCAGGCCCCTCCCCCAGCCCCATGTGGGACTGATGGGTTCCTTTGGGACTTGGAGCCTGTGGCAAGCAAAGGGAAGACCTGTCGCTACCACCACCACTAACAACTAACCCAGCTCTGCCTGACCGTCCCCTCACCGGCCTGCCTCTGTCCTGAAGGCCTACTACTGGAGGGAGAGCAGCTTACTGAAGAGCCTGTGGGTGTCTCAGAAGAGACAGCAAGCCGGCTTCCCTGGCGACCGCCTCCGGGGTGTGGTGTCCCGCCTCTTTCCCTACAGTAACTACAAGCTGGAGATGGTTGTGGTCAATGGGAGAGGCGATGGGCCTCGCAGTGAAACCAAGGAGTTCACCACCCCGGAAGGAGGTAGGTCTGGCCTGCAGCTCTTCGGGGTGGGGCAGGACAAGGGCGCCACAGTCAGGTGGACCTGGAGCAGCTCGCTATGGCTTGGCACCAACAGCACAAGTCGATCTCGGCATGACTTCAAGGAGCTGACCACCCATGAGCTGAGTGGCTCCCGCTGATCCCACAGAGTGCTGTGTCACCTCGGGGCCTGCCCTGACGAAATTGTGCCTTAAGAGAAGACTCGTATGGTCCGATGACATAGCTCCAGACGGGCTACGTCCAGGCCCTGCTGGAGCCTGGGCTGCTGCTGCCTTCTGAGGCTGAAGCACAGTTGCCCTGACACCCAAAGGCACCTGGTCTGTGTACCAGCACCCACGACCTGCAGAGCTCTCACCACTGCAAGCAAGAAGCTTTCGCTGAGATTGTCGGCCCGTGGGTGCAGCGGCCTTGCAGAGGGGCGCCTGCCTTCTGCAGGTCGCGGTCACCCTGGTCCTGGGAGGCAGACACCTACAAACTCCCTACCTCATCTCCTGCTCTTGCCAGTTCTCTCTCAGTGTGGCGCTTGCTCTGCCCATTTCTGTTTCCCTCCCTCCCTCCCTCCCTTCTCAACCATTGTTTTCCCCATTTTCTTCTTCTCTTGCTCCTCTCTTGACTCTCCTTTGGTCTTCCCTCTTGTTTTCTTTATTCCTGCCTTTCCCTCCTTCGTGTTTCACCATCATCCTCTTCCCAGTGCTCCTGCCCTTCACCTGCCCACGTGCTCTGTCTGGGCTTTCTTTCCTCTCCGCCCTGAACCCAGCGTCCTCAGCTCAGAGGCACGGGCCTGCTGCTTGGACCCAGCAGCGAGAATCCTTGTCTGAGGATCAGGAGCTGCAGCCTCTGTAGGAAACGGTGACAGTTGTTTCCTTGCCTGAGACTTGCTGTGCCCCGCTGGGAGGTATCTCTGCAGAATCAGAGCCGAATGTGCAGAATCCACAGCAGTTACTAAAGAAACCCTCGATTTCCTTCCTCCATTTAAACAGAGTCTGAGCCCTGCTGACCCTACATGAGGCGAAACACCATCCGGGTGGGCCATAGTCTCTGGTGCAGCAGCTGCCTGGGGTGGGAAGGGGCAGCCCGAGACCAGCACCTTCATACTTGTGCTCTGTTTTTGTTTTTCTCACCCTGCCCACCCCCTCCCTCACCCTCACCTCCCCCACTCTCTTCTCCTTCCCCAAGTACCCAGTGCCCCCAGGCGTTTCCGAGTCCGGCAGCCCAACCTGCAGACAATCAGCCTGGAATGGGACCATCCGGAACACCCCAATGGGATCCTCACTGGATATTCTCTCAGATATGTGGCCTGTACGTTTTGCTCTTAGATAACCTTTCTCTTCGGTAATCTGGGGATCAAAAACCCCATTCTCACCCCTTTTCCTAAGGGACCAAGGAGCCTGTGGTACAGGCCAGGGAGAAAGCTCCCCCACAAGGGATTAGGGGAGGCAGCTGAGACCCTACTTTCCTGACACAGCCCCTCCTGCAAGGAACTTCTAGTTGGCCCTGGGAGACAAAGGGAACTTCTGGTCCAGCACCAGCCTTCAGGCATCTTAGTCTCCAACACCGGCAGTCTAGGGGAGTCTCTCCAACAGCACAGCCATCTGATGGGACAGTCCCTGCACAGGAGCCCGCACAAGACTCAGGGACACCCTAACAAGGTGTCAGGTAGCTGTATGTAGACCTGTCATAACTTCGAGTGACCCTATCTGGAGCCTGAGTCAAGAAGATCTCACCTTGGGCATTCAATGTCACCATGCAGGGACAGAAGTGTCATTACATTTTTAAAACATTAAGCCTTCTAAAGTAGATGATGTTAGACCTCGCTGGGAGCTCAAAGGGCTGGGGGTTGTGTTGACAGCTTTAACACCCAACTGTGTGTTGTATGCTGTTTCAGATCGGTCTCCGAAGCCGACTTCCCACTTTGAGGTACATTGAATAGGCTTGTTACAAAGGAGGCATTAACCCGCTGAAGCTCTAGCGGGTTTGCCCTAGTTCTCTTTGAAAGGAAGAAAGAAACTCTTAAGTTTTGTCCTTGTTGAAGAGGCTTGGAGATTATAAACTGAGTCTTTCAGAATCAGCCACGTAGCTTTGCAGTGAGCTAGAGAGAACCAAATCGGTGAAAAAGTATTAACCTTGGTACGTCATCAGAGTGCTGGAAAGGAGCTCTTGCCCCGCACCCTGCCCTTGAACCAAGTCTCCCATCCCCTAGTCTTCAAGTGCACGGCCAGGTTTCGCTGCAGCCCTCCAGCAGAGCTGGGAAGGTTTGCTCCTCCATGGTCTGTTGTTGCCAAAGTTCAGTTTCATTTGCCTCTCTCTCCACAGTTAATGGAACCAAAGTAGGAAAGCAGATAGTGGAGAACTTCTCTCCCAATCAGACCAAGTTCATGGTGCAAAGAGCAGACCCCGTGTCACGCTACCGCTTCACCCTGAGTGCCAGGACGCAGGTGGGCTCTGGGGAAGCAGTCACGGAGGAATCACCAGCATCCCCGAATGAAGGTAGGTGCATGGTGGCAGCCGCGGGGACAGTAGGCCCCAGAGAGACACTCTGACCTGGCCTCTGGCTGCCTGGCCTCCTGGCATGGGGAGGAAACGAGGCCGCAGGTCTTTCGGCTTTTGAAGCAGAGAACCCAGCTCGTACACTGTCAGGTGGGTGCTGGCGGTGTGTCTGCAGAACTCTATCTCCTTAGACTTGCCGTCAGGCCTGGGTTCCCACTTCGCCTTGACTTGATCGGCTACCTAACCTGTGTCGTCTTTCCCTCTAGTGGGGAGTACGGAAGACAGCGTGAGTTCTGAGTGGACGTGAGATGAAGGGAAGTGTGTTGGAAGTAGATATGCTAATGAATATTGACAGTGCCCATGAGGGATCTAGGGACACCCCTTCTTTTCCCAAGGGCACGTGGGGCCAAGGAGGGAGGGGAAATAGCCTTTACTGAAGCTACCTGCCTGGATCCTGAGTAGATGTAGTCCCTTCTTGCAGCCTGAACTGAGTGAGTTGTCAGCTGCAGAGAGGAAGGAGAGTTGGGAAACAGCCATTGGCTAAACTAGCCTCACAAACAGCAAATGGGTTCTTCTGGGTCCTGGCATCTTCCAGGAGCCTAGCAATCCCCACCTGAGCTGCACCTGCATGAGGACTCCACTAGAGGGAGCTCTGGGCCCACCCGCACGTGCTGACTGACATCCAGGAACCTACTAGGGGTTGGTGACTATAGGAGCTTTGATATGGGCAGGTCCCCTATGAAGGCGGGGCCCCACTGCCTTTTCAGAGGTACAGTGGCCTATTCAAAAGCCATGTCTTAAGCACCCACAATGCGAAGTGCTAGACACTATGCCAAAAATGGGAGATTCATAGGTAATGAGCAGAGCGCCCACAGTCTAGAAGGGGAGACATCCGCAAGAGTAACTCGGTGCAGTTTAACATGAGGAATGCTGTGTTCAGGTGAGGAAGGGGCTGTGGCTGAGTGGGTGTAGGGGAGATCGAGTCTGCAAGGGGAGCCTTCAAAGAAGAGGTGAAGTGAGTAGGGATCCTTGAGGCTGACAGCAGGTTGTCACGTCTAGTGCTTTCTCCAGAAGGCTGGGGTTCAGCGGCTTCGTCCTGGCTTGGGTCAGACCTCCTGAGAACCTCGGCCCCCACCCAGCAGAGCACCAGTGCTTCTCTCTCTGGGCTTCCAGGCCCTGCTGCCTCTGCTCCCTTACCCCAAGCTCCCAGTTCAGCTTCACAAGCAGCCCTGAGTTCCTTCCCAGCCCCTACCTCCCTGGCCAGTGGCCAGCACCGAGGTGGGGGGTGGAGATGGGGGTGGGAGGAGCTGGAGAAAGGTTTATGGTCCTTTCTATGGCCCTGTCTTGTCCCATAAACCAGGAGTGAGCCACATAACAAGCTTCTCTAGTTGGGCCTTCCAACCCCATTGAGTGGTTTATTAGGGCTGGGGGACTTTGGGTCAGTGCCTGGTATGTGCCTGATTACCAAAGGGTAATGCACCTTTCTTTTAAATGCTGTTTTTTAAAAGATTTTACTTATTTACTTTTAGACAGAAGGGAAGGGAGGGAGAAAGAGAGAAACATCCATGTGGGAGATACATTCATCGGTTGCCTCTTGCATGCCCCTTAACTAGAGACCTGGCCTGCAACTCAAGCATGTGCCCTGAGTGGGAATTGAACCAGCAACCTTTTGGCGAGCCACAGCAGCCATGGCTGATGTACTTGCTTGATTACTTAACTCTAAGGAGATACATGAAGAAAGCCTCTCCTCCCACCCACCTCCCCCCCAGTACAGAATATCAGATAGAGATGCATTGTCCAGCCCCGGGGACCACACAGGGAAAGCTCTGCAGCCCCAGGTGGCAGGAGGACAAAGACTCTTCTCAACCCAGAGATTTGCAGCAAATTCAGGAATTCCTTTTAGGGCTCAGTCCACAGTTGGATTCCTCATTTCATAAAGGACAACTGGTGGGAAAGAACTGGGCCAGCAGAACAAGACAGGGGCCTCAGGGCCGCAGTCTGTCACCATTCCCAGGCCTTTCAAGGCTGAGATAGTGTGAGGAGGGTCCAGCCAAACAATTTCCCCACCCTCCCATCCACCCCAACACTATCCAGCATCTCCCCCCAAAGATATCGGAACCATTCTTTTGTCTGGGACCAGTGTCCTCCTACACCACCTATCCCTTAAGCCCTCAGTTCCTGGCATCATGGAGGATCATCCAGCCCACATCATAAAGGTCAGCCCAGCCAAGGAAGGACATCTTCTGGGGGAAAGACCTTGGAACACAGCACTCCAGGTGGACTGTGCCTGCTGCCACCTCTTAGTTGCTAGTCCTTGAACAGAGGTAAAAGCAGAGTATATTAGAAAGGTCTCCCAGACCCAGGTGACAAGTTTTCTATAGAAACACGTCAGACCCCAGTGGAGTTGAACATGAGCCCTGAATGCCAGTTGGCATCCTCAGGGCAGTGGCCAGCACCTGGCCATACTGTCTGGGTCAGGTTTGAGCCAGAACCTTCTCTGCCTGCTTGCCCTGTGATTTCACCTGTGTTCTATTTTCTCTTTCCTCTCTTATCCTTTCTCCCTCTCTCTGGCCATCTTGGGCGCTGTGTTCTGAAGCTACTCCAACCGCAGGTACCGTACCAGCAGCAGAGGTAATGGGCATGGCATGGGATGATGCAGGTGGAGCCCGGCCAAGGCAGAGAAGGAGGGAGAGGCTTGGAATGAAAGCATGCTCCAGGCTCACCCTTTCAGTGGCTGGGAAGCCAGACTGTCAAGGAGGGTGTGTGTAGAGGATGGGACCAGAATCAAACAGTCTTCTCCCTCCACTTACTGTTTGCCCCTATTAAGAAGGAGGGTGACTTAGAAGGGGCCCCACACACATGGGCTGCAGACCTGTTCTCTGGAGCTGGAGCTTTCTGTGAAGCTGAGTGATTATGTCCTTGAACACCTGGGCCTTTGCCTAGGCTTGACATCTCCACGCAGAGAGAGGGTCAACAGCCTCTGAGTGGCCAGCTGTGCCCCGAGAAGGAATGCTGCGCTGCGAGTGGGCACAGCTGGCTCCTGTCCTCTGGTCAGGTTGCCATGCCCTGAAAGGGTGACCTGTGGGTGAGCACGCCATGCATGCTGGCCTTGCATGCTGCCTGGGGGCCCGGCACTAGCTCTGTCACCTACTGTGGGCTCCGGTCAGTGAGAACCAGTGAGCACACCCTCGGACAGAGTCAGGTGCTCCGGGATCTGGAGTCTCTGGGTGCCATGGGCTGATTGTCCCTAACCCTTCAGAAACCCAGCTCCTAGCAGTCTTCAGCATTAAGAACAGTCTCCATCTCAGGTTCTGGGAGGTTGGTGCGCAAAAGCGAGGAGTTGGGCCCGGAGGTCCTAGCATAGAAGCTGACCTGCTGACCGTGTTCCTCCTCTCAAGTCCTCATTTGTGGGCTTGAGGGACATCAGAGGGCACTGCATCACAGAAGGCCAGTCCTCGAGCTGGAGACACTAGACAGGGGACCCCAGTGCTCCTTCACCTGCCCTCCTCTGAAGCTGAAGGAAAGCTCGCCCTGGCAGAGCAAAGGGTATAAGGCAAGGGGTAGCCTAGGCTCTAGGCAGTGGGGGCGAACAGACGAGGGTAAGGAATCCGAGGGCTGGCTTATGAAGAGCGTCCCACTTTGCCCAATTTGGTTTCCTACCCACCTTCACTCATTTACCCCCCACCCCATTTTAGGTTGATTCTCTTTCTGTTGCTCTCCTAATTTCTCGGCTTGCCTTTGTTTGTCAGCCAGACCAGTGCGTGGTGCACGGCCATCCCCCTGCCCCCACCCAGTCCTCTCCTCCGCTCCACCCCGAGGAATGCAGGCTGGCAGGGGCCCAGTGCCTCCCCACAGGGCCTGAACTCCTCTGCGGGGTGTGAGAGAGATGTCCTGGAGACTGGGGAGAAAGCCGGTCTCACCCCACTCTGGGGGTTGCTCTGACTTCCTGCTTCGAGTTTGCAGAAGGGTCCCTTTGGGGCCTGTGACAGCAGGGCTGCAAGGCAGCCTGAGCAGGCTTAGTGAAGGTGAGACGCAGGGAAGGCACCAGAAGAAACAGCTAGAAGTTCATTGGTCTAGCAGCTCCTAGTCCGCCTCCCCCATTCTGGCACCTGGGGACCCAAGGCTGGTGGGTCTGGTGGCAGGGTATGTGCCTAGCTCACAGGGCATCCCTGCCGGTCTGTGCTGCCCCTGTCGCGAGTGGCAGTCACGAGGGTGATGGGCATAATTCCAAGCACCCCACTTTGTGCGTCCATCTTGAGAAGATTCAGGTTCATGGCATGCAAAGTGAGTGTAGTCGCTCTGGCCACCAGTCAGCATGTCCCCAGGCTCCAGCTTCACAGGACATGGTTGGAGAGGCACATTGCCCTTCTTCGTGAAGAGATGTGCTGAGATCATCAGCTGTTCTTGGCTTTAAATGCATGCAAACCTCTGCACAGCCTGCAGGTGTGAGGTACCGGAGCCCAGGTTATACATTTTTGACGTAGGCCCGGTGTCCAGCCCACTGCTCTACTCCCTCTTGTCCTCCCCAAACCTGGGTGGTTTGTGCCCAGACTGGTCTGTATCTCGCCCAGTAGAGATGATCCCTGTCGTGCAACTGTACCTGCTGTCTCTTAGGACAGCCGCCCATCTGTCCTGGCCATCTGTGACTTGGCCAGGGCAGCCCATGTACCATGTGGGCATCTTTAGATTGAACCTTCTGCCTGGACATGTCTGGAAACTGCTGTCCTTGTCTCTGGCTCGGCTCAGATCTGCAAGCGTGTGGTAGGGAGTTCCGTGGCGGGTTTCAGGGTTAGGAAGATGCATAAGAGATGCGCCATCTTTTCTCAGTTTCCCCACCTCCTACACAGTGTTCCCGAAACTGGTGGGAAACCTTCGACCGTGACGGGTGCCTCCTGTGGGCGTCAGGCCGCCTGTTAGGTGGACATCGCCTTCAGGTCAGGGTCCGGTGCTTCTGGCTCCAAGTCTCCCTTTGTCTCAGTTGCCCGGCTGGGGGGCTCCACTGGGCAGTGACCAGGGTGCTTCTCCAGTTCCTGCTGTGGCCAGAGGTAGCATCCTGGCAGCCTGTCTATCTAGCCTGGGGGCCACTCTGTCAGCCCCACTTCTGTGCTTTATTCCCCCTCTGTCTTCTACCCCGACCCCACCCCAGGGTGTGAACTCATGTAAACCCCCTTCAACCTGAGCATGAGAAGCTTTCCCCACAGAAACCCTTCATTCTCCCTCCTGTTCGCACCTCTAACAACTCACTCACCTGACTCTGTCCCTTCCCTTGGAGCCTGTCCTTGCCGCTGCTCTCCCTGTCTCTCCGGCCCTGTCCAGCCATGGGACAAGAGATGCAGCTAATGAGGGGTCAGAGAATGCTTACTTGCCAGCTGTCACTTCAGGCAGCTGAGGTTGTGTCCTCCCAGGCCACTCCAGTGGTGCCTGGGAAGCAAGTGGGTTCTTCCCTCTCGCACCCCTCTCGGTCCCCTCACTCACACCCCGAGACTTGCCACTGAGCAAAGGAGAAGCACCCGGGTAGCCATCATCAGAAAGAATCATTCCTTTTGGTCACACTTGGCAAAGGGGACCCTCAGAGGGCGGGGACGAGGCTGTGTGGAAGCATCCTCAAGCCATTTGTCATTCTTGTCTCTGACTAGCTGTCCAGGGAGGGCTCACTCTAACGCGGCCTCTCTCAGCACCCCTGTCACTGAGGCTGCTTGCTGGGACACACAGGGTCGTGTGTGTGAGCCTGGCTGTGTGCGTGTGAGTGTGTATCTCGGCTGGTACAGGGACCGAGGGGCACGTGAACAAACAGATGGCATGTGTCTTTCTGCCTTTCTGTCTTGGTTGGTGGGATAGACGAATTCCCTCATGCTGAGCTTTACAGCCCTGAACCTCCCAGGCCTGGGGTCCCTTGGGTAGAATATGCCCTTGAATAATGACTGTGGGAGGGAGATTATCCCCACCCCACACCCCTGCCCACCTTCCCGAGATCTGCCAGTTGACTGGGGCTTGAGGAATGTAGCTCTGTCTGCTTTGGCTTTGCCCAGGAGTCTCCGGAACATGTTCATGTCCATCAGCTGCCCGGTGTGACTTCTGTAGTCAGCACCCTCCGGGCCTACTAATGCCTCTGACCTTGCAGATAGGGAAGTAACAAGGGGTCCTAGGAACAGTCCCTGCTCTGTGGGGTCTTGTAATATTGGAGGCCCAGGGGAATGAAAGGGCTTTTGTTGGTCAGGCTCTTGTTGAGAAAGCTCAGGATCTCTTAATTCTCCCTGGAAAAAGCACTCGGACAGTTTTCTCTCTCACTCCCTCCCTGGCGTGGCCCCCTTCTGTGCGGGTAGGAATATTGCTTTCCTGAACTTACGGAGATTTGCGATGGGGTGGCATGTCACTATTTCTTGGGAGTGAGAGTCACTTACTTGTGACTTAACGTCCTGCCTGCTGCCCATTAGCATTGACACTAGCCAGCAGACGTGCTCAGGTGCCCGGAGACGGAGCACCAGGAGGTGAGGCAGCTGTCTCTCTGACTCACCCCATTCTTCTCCTCTTACCCTTCAGCGGTAGCAGCAGAAAATAATAGAGCAGGTCCGTGCTTAGCTTCCTGGACCCTTCTTGGGAGGAAACAGGTCACATCCCATAGACTTAGCCCCAAGGGCTGACCTCCGTGGGAGGCCAGCTTTGGATGGAAGAGGGCAGGGGAGTTAGCACATATTTGAACCCCCTGAAGATCTGTGCAAAAAAGAAGATACAGCACATGTCTCACTTGGGTCCTGCGTTTCTGTATCTGCTGTGGGCTAAAAAGGGGTGCTCATGTGCTTTTCCCTGTTCAATGTGAAGGGAAAAGACTTGGGATGCCTGGACCCAAAATGGCCTGGAGAGAAAGGCAGTTCCTGCAGTCCAGAGTGGAATGGGTGACTGCAGGGAGGACCTTCACTGGGCAGGGGAGAAGGGAGGAGGGGCCAGGTGGGTCACCGTGGGGGCAGGAGAGGCAACCATGTTGCAGACTCCGAAGAGCAGAGACTGCTCTCTCTGGCGGCATTAGAACTCCTATAGGTGGGGAAAGGGTAGTTTTGGAGTGAGTGGTTGGGAATGGCAGGCTTCCTGGGGCTCCAGTAGGATGAGACCCAGCCATCGGCCCATCTCCAGGGCCAGGTTCAGGGCCTGGACCAATATGCTGCTCTGGGTGGTCTTGGCCTGGGACCCCGTGCCGTCGTTTCTGAGGTCTGAGCGATTCGGTATATGTCCCTTCCCATCCTCATCCCCGCCCTTGGCTAGATGCATGTCGGGTGCTTTGAGCCACAGACCATGAGAAGAAAATGAAACACACACATGGCTTCATTCTCTTCCTGTCACATGGTGTGTCCTGTCGCTGTGACCATGTGACCCAGCCCATCCATCATGCTTGGGGAAGCAGCTGGTTACTAAGCTCCATCTCGTCAACGGGCTGCCTGCCTGCCTGCTTGTCACGCGGAGGCCGTGTGTCCAGGCTGGGAATAGCCAAACCAACCAGACTCGGCTGTTTCACATTTTCCTCTCAGCTCCTCCCACGTTGCCCCCGACCACGGTGGGTGCCACGGGCACTGTGAGCAGTGCTGACGCTACTGCCACTGCTGCCACCACCGAAGCCACAACCATCCCCATCATCCCAACTGTCGCACCTACCACCGTCGCTACCACCGTCGCCACCACGACAACCACTGTCGCCACCACCACCACCACGGAGAGTCCTCCCGCCATCGGGACTAAGACACATGAAGCCGGTACTGCCCGCTGTCCATGCTCCCCACCCTCCACCCACAGGCACCATAGACAGGAGGGTCTGGGATGGTGGTAACCAGCGGCTCCCTGGATTCTCAGTCTGGTAGCCTCATGGCACAGGGTAACCCCGCCCCACCCCTTGGATGGTTCTCCACCACTTCATCCCCCTCATCCTCACCTTAGATCCCTGTCCTTTAACAGAGGGCTACACGCCTCAGGCAGGACCCCTGGGTCCCACATGGTAGGGCTACCTCCAACTACGTGCCAAGCAGTCAGCTCGGGCTGAGCACGCCAGGAAGGACAGGAGCCTGACCCTGGCCAACTGTCCCGAGAAGGCTCCCAGCCCTGGCCACGTTGCATCTAACCCTACACACAGAGGGCTGAGGAGTGACAAATGGCCAGCCTCCCAGAGCCGCTCCTCCGTGACGCCTCTCTTCCCAGGTCACACTTACAGACTTTCTTTTAAGAAGCCAGAGCTTCCAGGAGAGTACTGCCAAAGGTGCTCTGTTGTCCTTCCCACTCCCATTCCCCATGCCGCCATGTGCACACATGGAAAACCACAGCCTTTCTAGGGGCCCCTGGTGAGAGTCGAGCGCAGGCTGGCCTGCTGAGCCCGGGCGGGTGCTGCTCCTACATCAGCCAACCAGGCCAGGCAGCTCTGTTCCTTGGGCATGAGGAGACTCCTCAGGAATCCAGCCGTGTTTCTAAGAACCGAGCATCAAACACTCTTATTACCACAGAGGGGAGGGCCTCTAGCTTACAGAACCCACAAGCCAGCTGTAAAATCAGTGATGCAGCCAGAGGGCTGGCAGGAAGCACCCAGAACCTTCCTCCAGCAGCTGTTTCCTGAGCAAGTCCCTTCACCTTCCAAGGCCTGTCTCCCATCCCGCCCACTTCTCTTAGCGTGAGGCTGGAGGCCTAGTCCACATGTATTTTCTTTAATTCAGTGACATGGAGTGATGTGATCCGTAGCTGACATGCTCCTTGGACCTTGAAAATGCGGATTTGCCTTAAAGGTGCAATATCCAGAATCTAAACAACATGCACTTTAGGAAGCAGTTGGTTGAGGAGAAGAACCCTGCTGGGCCATTAGAAGCTGCCACCAGCGTTTGGTGCTGGGCGTTCTTCGAGCCCCATGGTGAGGTACCTTTTGCATTAAAGTGGGACTTGCTGTTCCCGCCGAGTGCTCTGGCTCACAGGCAGATGCACTGAGAGTGGGGCTCGCTCACCAGCAGTTCCTGGCCCTCGGAAAGGGTTGGCCTCACTGCCACATGGGACTGGCCCCACGGACTCTCGCTCCCTGACCTCTAACTGCGGGGACACTGCAGGGCCCGGCCATGCCCCCAATCTTTCCTTAGAGCCTGGGGACACCCTCAGACACCCTCACTTCCCTCATGCAGCTTGATGGCTCTGCTGCCCAGGATTTTCAAAAGAAATTTTTCATTTTTATCGTGTCTTCCATCTTAGGACCAAAAGTTTACTTTTTTCAGGGTAAAATTAGACTTTCTGCTTATACCGTCTCCTTCAGATTCCAAGGGATTCTCTTCAATGCTCACCTTCTGGGAGTCAGCAGAGCAATCCATGCTGCACCTCACTTACCTTCTGTTGGTGGTTGATAGCTCCCCCTCTTGGTCTCTCTCTTTGAACTTGTCGGGTCTTTAGTGGTCATCATCTTGGTCTCTCCATAGGTCAGTGCCTTCCCCCAACTCCCACCTCTAAATTGTTCTGGTTTCCCGTCACCTGACCTTTGCTGACAGTGACCCAATCTGGCTGACCTTTCAACCAATATTTGGTAGCCAAACTGATTAAACCCGATTCTCTGGCCGTTTCCAGGCCCCAGAGCTGAGGAGGAGGAATCTCAGGTCCCCTAGTTATGACTGACCCTAGTTCGCTCCCACCAGCAAGAGCCATGAGACTCCGCGGAGCTGGGAGTGGGGTGGCCTAGAGCAGCCAGTACCGTGGGAGCATCTGGAAGATAGTAACAAAGCCGACCTCCTGCCCTCCCCCCATGCAGAATGCCCTATGGTGCCATCAGAGAACTCTCTTTCTTGGTGTCTCAGGTAACATGAGTCACAGTCACCTGGGGCAACGAGCAATTGACAAGGATGTAGGAGAGAAGGCACTTCTTTGAAGTGAAGACCAGATCTTTGATCACTTTCCCAGCCCTGCAGATGCAGTAAGGTGTCAAATAGATAATGAGTAGAGGCATCACCAGTGTACTCCGTTTGTATTTGAAGAGTGTGTTGGTGCCAGCGCCCCGTTGCATGCTAATAAAGTATAAAGGAGCCACACTTGTAAAGTCTTTGAAATACGGGCCATGCTAGTGCCCCACTATTAAATCTTTGCTTGGAAATGAGGTAATCAGACTGCGGGGGCTCCTGAAAAATGATCACGTTTGACGATTAGCACTGTTCTCCTGTCCACAGGCTACGGTTGCAGACAGTGCAGTGGCTTTGATAAAGTAGCTCCCAGCTCGTTGGAACTAGATAATTAATGTCTTCTGTGCTGCATGGAGATTGAGCTTCAAAGGCTGTGGTGCTGAAAAGCCAACAGAACAGGATTCTTCTGGTGTCTGGACCACTGAGGCTTGGGTGTCGACAAGTAGTCACCTTTTCTTGGTCCCACCTTGCCCATGAGAAGAAGGGCTCATGCTGTCTCTACTTGGGACCCTGAGACCTCAAGTCCCCTTAGACAACCTGAGGCCATTCTCCACATTGTCCAGGGTTTTGGTTACTGAGAACGACCCCGAGGGCTCCTCAGACCAGAGTCCCTGTCGGGTCGCCATCTCTTCCTCCAGTTTTAGGAGCCCATAAAGGTTTTCCCAGGTTTGGTCCTGTCCTTCCTGCAGATCTCATGGTGACTCTTTGAAAGATCCCTCTCTCCTTCCTGTAGAATGCCTGTAGTTGCAGGGAAGGAGGTGGGCACAATTCTTCCCCTGTGTCTGCACTTGAGCCAACAGGCTTTTTCCTGGTCCCTTTTACTGCCCTGTTCACATCCATGGCTGGTCTAAAAGGGAATGAGCCCAGGTTAGAGCCCGCAATAATATGGCTCAAAACTCACTCTTTCATTCCCACCCCACCTATGTGGACGTAGACCACTGACAGCCCTCCTGACATATGGAGCCCCCAACTGCACCTGCTTGTGCCTGGATGGTGACCTTGGGACTGGCCCCCAAGGCTTCAGCTTGGAGCACTGTCAGGCCCCATGCACAGCCACTTCTGGCTCTTCCCTTTCCTGGCCACGCGTGTCTGTCTGTCTGTCTCTGTGTCCCCAGCGCTGCCCCCCTCCTTACCACTAACTCCTCTTCTAACCTGCCCGCCAGCCCCCGACGAGCAGTCCATATGGAACGTCACGGTGCTCCCCAACAGTAAATGGGCCAACATCACCTGGAAGCACAGTCTCGGGCCCGGAACTGACTTTGTGGTTGAGTACATTGACAGTAAGCATTGCTGTGCGGGGTGGCGGCAGCGGCAGCGCTGCAGCGGGCGGCATGATGCTATTAGAGAGCCTGTGAGCTCCCCCAGGCTCGGAGAGGCCTGTCGGCCTGGCTCAGTTGTGACTTGATGGAATTGACAGGTGCTCAGACCGCAATGAGGTGGGAGGAGCAGGTCTAAGAAGGAAGGGGTTTCTGCAGCCACTAGTGAGGTCTGGGGTGGCGTGTGCTGGGGAGGCCCTGGGTAATGGGGCTCCATCCACCTCCTCCCCAGGATGAGGGTTCTGAACAGCCCCCAAATGAGCCAAATCTTGCCTCTGCCTGCATCTCCTTAACTCAGAAGCCATGTTTTCTAACCCTCCCCAGAGA
The DNA here is from genome assembly GCA_007922815.1 of Macrotus californicus. Classification (NCBI taxonomy): domain Eukaryota; kingdom Metazoa; phylum Chordata; class Mammalia; order Chiroptera; family Phyllostomidae; genus Macrotus; species Macrotus californicus. The sequence continues at coordinate 71,738 of VMDR010001952.1, forward strand.
ACTGGGGTTGGATCAGACTTGGGGTGTGACCGTGCTCTGCTCAGAGGGATGTCAGTGGCCATGGGCACAGACCAGGGTGACCTGTCTCAGAGAGCCAGTGGCTTGAGCTGAGCTGTTTACGCTTTGCTGGATCTTGGGACCACGGGTGCAGGTGTGTTGGACTGTGAGGGAAGGCCCCTGTTTTGGAGGGTCAGGCCCACCGTGTAGGCCTCTTTGGCGTGGACTGTAAGCAAGAAAGCCAGCTCCCCTGGTGGGACTGGCCACCCGAAGGTCTCTGAGGGAAAATGACAGCCCTTAGTCCTCTGTGGTTGGAGGAGATTCATATGCACAGAGTCCGGAACCCCAAGTTTGGGTCATGTGTGTTCGGCCTCCTCCCACCCACTACCTCAGACACACAGCACTCTCTTCTCCTGATGGGTGAGTTCTCTGCATGGGGAGAGATAAGAGGCATCTCGGGCACCCTGAGGGATGCCGCCTGGCCCACTGGCCTTCTTCAGCGTGACAGCATTGGCTGACACCCTGAGAGTGTGAGGAAGGGAGTGTAGCACTGAGACTGGTGAGGGAAGAGTGTCCTCTGCTGAAGGGCTGCCCCGTGGGAGAGTCGGCCGTGTGCGGGTACACTGGTGTCGGAGCTGCCTGGTGACCTCCTGGTCTGTGCAGTGGCCTGGCCCCGCCGGCCCCGGCCCCTTCCCCCACACTTCTACCTTCGACAGGTGGAGGGGACCTAAGGACTGTCTCTCCACCTGCTCGCCCCTGGCCCTGAGCTGACTGAGGTTTCTGTTCCCCAGGCAACCATACGAAAAAAACTGTCCCTGTTAAGGCCCAGGCCCAGCCTGTACAGCTGACAGACCTCTATCCCGGGATGACATACACATTGCGAATTTATTCCCGGGACAACGAGGGCATCAGCAGTGCCATCATCACCTTTATGACCAGTACAGGTGAGAGGGGATCTGGCCTGGCCATCCCCGACAAGCATGGGCATTTCATCCTCATTCTCAGCTTCCTGCTTGAATTTGCTCCTCGGAAAGAAGACCCCTCCCCACCCATCCCCCACCTTGCATGGCGTGCCTCAGCTCACACTTTGCAGCTCCCGACAAGACAAGAGAAGCCAAAAATGCATGCACAGTGGAGAGGCAACCACACTTCTGACCCTATGAGGACGAGTGGGGCGTCAAGGAAACATTGTGGAATGAGGACAAGGGGCCTCCTGCCTTCCCACGTCGTGCTCGAAACAAAGGGGCTGGTGTGTGTGCACATGCGGTCCCTGCAGGTGGGTGTGGGGCTGCTGGAGTGCGGGACAGCCTGTCCCATGGAACTCAGGGATAGGATCATCAAGGGCCTTGCTCCAGGGATCTCCCCAGGAAGCAAGTGAGAGGTCAGCATGTGTGTCACTGCCTTGCCACTGTCATCTGTTGTTAAAGAATTTCGAAGTGTGTTTGTTATACAAGTTGTTTGGGATTTGTTTTGATTTCATTATTGTCCTAAGCTTGTTATGACTTCAAAGTATGTGGCCCTTTGTCATGCTGAGGGAGGGAAGGAAGCTTCCCTGACTGGAATCGCCACAGCTCTGAAGGGGCTCCAGCGGTGAACAGAGGAGCATCATCATTGTGCCACATGGACAGGCGGCTGGGGCTCATAAAGGGTCCAAGGCTCAGGAATCTCTCTGCCAGGCCGGTCGCTGGCAGTCTGGAGTTGTGAGGGCACTTGCTTGTCTGTTTCTGTACCTTTAAAATCAGACAAGCAGGCGGCATGCCTTAGCATGGCTAAAGGGTGGAGGGGGGAGAAAAGGACCAGTCTCTGCCCCCAAGGAAGTCTTAATCAGATGCAGGTTAGTAGACAAGGATAGAGGGGCAAAACACCACAATGACTTATGTGAACTTCTGAACATTGACTTAAACATTCATTGGTCTTCCTATGCCTGGACCTGTGAGGCTGATCCTGGTAGCTCACATCTTGTGAGTCACTGCCCATCTGCATAAATGTCTTTCTCCTCCTTTTCTAGCCCAGTCCCTCCTAGCCTGGGTGCCTGTCCTCCCGGTGTCTCCACCTGTCCTGCATGTGTCTGTGCCATCAAGATGCAGAGGCTTCTTGAAGCTAGCCAGGCCAACTCAGGCAGGATATCTGTGAGCGGCCAGGCTGTCCTGGAGCCAGGCAAGGGGCCTGGACGGTTGACCAAGTGGAGCAGGTGGCTGGACTCTGTGTAACCCAGTCGGGGTCCCGAGCTGTTGCTCACCAGTGCATGCATTTGATGTCGCTTCATTACAAAATCCAGTGTCCAGCACAGAGGCAGGAAGCAAAGACGAGATTCAAGGATTGAGTTCCATCCTGGGGATGCTGCAGAAGCCTGCGCAGCCTGCTCCAGAGACAGACTTCTCCCAGTGCTGTGGGTGAGGGTGGGGAGAAAGAGCCAGAGAGAAAAGGGGTGTCCCAATCTGCTTCAAGGTATTAAACTCACAAGTCAAAAAAAAAACAATGATGATAATACATTTCTGAGCACTGACTCAAATATCTGCTTCTCTTTTCCTGTGGGTGACTTGAAGAGGCTGATCCTCATAGCTTGCATTTACAGTGAGTGAGGCACTTTACAAATTTTCCTGATTCCTTCCACTGCAAGCTGGAAAGAGCAGGTGTAGGACCTTAGCTTTGAGTACAAAGCGCTCACTTACCCCCCCCCCCGGTGGGCTGGGAATTACATAGGGAAAGAAAATATTGTCACTTTCTGAAGTTTGTGTGTGCCTGTGTATGTCCAGATCCTTTGAAAATACAGTATTTCTTGAGGGTGGACTCCAGAGCCAAGTTCACACATTCCCCCAGGTCCTGTGTTTTATCAAAGTACGAGTGTATGAGCCTCTCTGGACCTGACCCCTGGTCGTTTAGGCAACCACAGGCCATCACTCTAGTTCACAGACTCACACATGCTTTAGTGGTTCAGGAAAGAAGGGCAGGAAACACTAGGAGTGCTGACGGGCTCCCGGCTCCTCACCAGAAAGACCCCACATGGGGAGTTAATCACCTCCTTGAAGCTCTTGAAGCCAAAGAAGCCCAAAGGGCTCCAGACACTTAGCCCTGGACTCCAAGAGACCAGTCAGCTCTCCCATCATGGGTGGGCAACGTGGGGTGGGGATCTGACGGGGGGTCAGCAAGACAGACAGCAGTCCACCTCAGATCTCAGGAAAGTGGGAGGTGGGGGCATTGAGGGCCCTAACTGTAGGGCCCTCCTTCTGCTGTGTTTGGGCCTCAGGCCAGGACAAGGTGGGAGTGGGGCGGTGTGAACGGGTGCCTGAGTGACAGCAGCCCAGCCAAATCGCGTTTGGAAAAAGTCCATGCCTATTGTGTTTGTTCACCTGCCCTTATGTCTGAAATGTAATTCTGCTGACCTTGAATGACTGGCCTCTCTTCCTGGCCAAGCCAAATTCCTCCTGATTGGTTAGGAGCCATGGTGCTCCTTGGGCATGACTTGCTCGGTTCTGAGCGGGGCTGCAGGCTGTGATATGGAAGACCACAGGATATGGCCTCTCATCCAGAGAAGAGGCATGGCTCCTGTGTTTGCCAGGGTAAGCCCACCTTACCCCTTGGTTGGTTTGTTTTTTGAAATAGAGACATTATTGGCATGTAGCATTGATTACTTAGTTTTAGGTGTGCAACATAATGATTTGCTATAGGTGTATATTGTGAAATGATTACCACATTAACATCCTTCACCAAACAGTTATAAACTTCACTGAAGTTTGAACACTTATGTGTGCAAACTTCATAGAAAATTCTTGGACCGTTTTAGTAAGAACTGAAGATAACATTTGAACTTTGTGTGGCAAAGTCAGGAATGGAAAGACACATTTGCTTTCTAAATTGCCCATGTGGGCACTTTCCCTGAAATTGTGACTTTTTCTCCCACAGGAAAGGGAGTCTGTAGAGACAGCTGTCAGCACGTATCAGAGCAGGCATCGGGAAGGGGGTTGGGCAAACAGGTCACTGCAGACACGCACACCAGCTTCTCTGCAAGGGGGGTGGGGAACCGCCGTCCACACACAAGGTGAAGTGATTCCTTCATCCCAGTGCCCAGGTGTGGCTCACAGGCAAGCCAATAGCTCTGTGACCCCGAGCTGGCATCAGGGAAGAAACTAAAGCAGTTAACTATATCATATTAGGATTAAATTGATCATTAATAAGTAGTCACTGACTACTTAGTATGTGACCAGCATCATGCTAAGTACTAGGGGGCTCAAAGAATCCCCTGTTCTCAAACCTTTAATAGGATCATTGGAAATCAGGACCCAGGAAACAGAGCAATTGAATGTTCCATGGCCTGGAGCAAAGGGAGTTCAGAGACAGGTGTGAGCTGGAGCAATGGGAGACTTGGAAAGGAGGGTAGAAGGGAGGAGAGCAAGAGGGTCAGCATTGCAGGCACGCTTGGGCAAGGAGGGGAAGACCAGGGTGCTTGGCTTTCATGGAAGGGTCCTAGAAACAGAACAGCGTAATATGTCATTGTACCCTAGGATCTGATGGGCAGAGGGTGAGGGGACCCCTCTGGAACGGAGCAGTGAGGTAAATATGAGAGACATTTTGGAAGGAGAAATGATAACTCTTAGCAGTAGGGAGAATGGTGAAGTCACTGGCAGAAGCAGGGAGAAATGAGGGGGTAGGAAGACCTACATCAAATTTCAAGCAGATGGGCCATTCAAGGAGCTGTTAGGAGGAAGCACTGGGCGTATGGTATGGAACTGGCTGTAGGGACAATGAGATAGGAATACAAGGACCGTCCCTTGGAATGTTGGGAGTGGAGGACTGTGAAGGTCAGAGTCAAGGATACAGAGGTGGGTTTGGGAAAGAGCCACTCCCTGGTGGTAGATGAAGTGCCACTGAGCATAGAGGGGCTTTGAGCTGGCTTGCTGGGAATGGAGGAAGGAGTTGGCAGCAACTGGAAACAAGGGAAGATTGAGTTTACCTCAAAAAGGACAAGACAGAGGTGCAAAGCTTGGTAGGTCCCTCAAGGGTTTTTATTTTAAGATACAGGAAACTTCGATGTATGTAACAGCAGAAGGGAGGAGAAAAGAAGAAATTGAAAATGTTAGGGTTTTGCCCACAGCTGGGAATTGAGTTGGTGCTGGAATGAGTGACGAAGGAAGGACAGTGAGGAGTTTAATGTCAACAGAGGCCCCATCAGGCCAAGGGAGGGTGAGTGGGCCGAGTGAAGGGAAGGAAGCGGAGGGTGCGTCCACTGAGTAGACGTGAATCACGTGCCTTCTAAGTGTAAGGCTCTGTCCTGCCACGGGGGAGGCAACAACAAACCTGACAGTCCCCCTTCAAGGAATCATCTTCTGGGTGGAAGGACTAGAGGGAATGAGCACGACAGGAGTCACATCTCAGCTCTACCACTCACTAGCTTTGTGACCTTGAGTAAATCACTTGACCTCCGTTCCTCAGTTTCCTCACCTGTGAAATAGGGGCAATAACACGAACCCACGCTGTGGGGTTGTGAGGGTCGTATTAGAGAGTGTGTGTGCTCTCCCTACGTAGAGCGCAGCCCGTGGGAAGCGCTGATAAGGGCGCACTGTTAGTGGTGGTCGTAACGCAGTGGTGCCCCGGACCTGTAGACACTGCGCTCCAAACACACTGACTTTCCCCAACCGTCCGAAGCAGGTGACCCTCCTTTTGTCACATTGTCAGAAGGTCAGCAGAGCCTAAGATTAAGGCACAACGCCTACGCCATCCACCCCACTTCATCTCCAGGAGGTGTTGTGTCACCCCACATCACCCCGAAAAGGGAGGGTGCGGCACATTAGGGTATTTTGAGAGAGAGAGACCACATTCACATCACTTTTATTACAGTATATGGTTCTAATTCTTCTACTTTATTACTGGTTGTTAATCGCTTGTTATGTATAATTTATAAATTATACTTTACCATAGGTCAGGTATATATATAGGGAAAAAGCATAGGGTCTGGTCCTGTCCACATTTTCAGGCATCCACTCGGGGTCTTGGAGTGCACCCCTCACAGATAAGGGGGACTGCTGGGTACCATCAAATGGTTACAAGTGCTATGAAAAGGACAGAGTTCTCAGAGTGACTGGCTAGGGAGAGGGACTCTGCTTTAGCTGGAAAATCCAGAAAGGCCTTTCTGAGAAGGTGACATTTGCTGAGATGGATTTGAAGAACAAGCAAAGGCCCTGAGACAGGAAAAAGAGTGGCCATTGTGGCTGGGGCATAGAGAAGCGGCACTGGGACCAGGGAAGGGCCAGGGCCAGCTCAGATGGGACCTGACAGGGCAGGGTGGGGAATGGAAGTTTTCCCACTAGTGATGAGACGCACCAGAGGTTCAAGCAGAAAGTGATTTAGTCTCACGGGGGGCTTGGGGAGGATCCCTCTGACACTGTGGGGGCTAGTTTGTGGGAACATGAGTGGAGGCAGGAATGGGAGTTTCCCCTGCAGCATGCGTAGGTCAGGGTAACTGGCCACGCTCTGCAGATCTCACCTGCTTCTCAGCCAGGGCTTGGAGAGCATGGCAGTGCTTGGTCTTCGGTCTTCACCACCAACTGAGACTGTCCTGGTACAATGCCCTTGGCTACATTCTGGGAAGACAGTGTCTCAGCCCAAGGGGAGCAAAAGGTGGGACCCACTGCACAAGAGAGCACTTGATGAAGACCCTGGAGCACACCCTCTGTTCCCCATGCTGTTCCCCTGGAGGAGGCTCATGCCTGGAGGTGTTGCTTTTGTTCTCCCGTCCATAGCAAGGAGAATGGCAAGTGGGTCCTACCCAACTCACACTGCCTCCTGAGCCCGAACCCCAGCCTTTGGATCATCCAGGAACCATCAGATGGTGCCTGAATGCCTGTCTTCTAGGCTCACCCACATGCCCCTCCAATCACACAGGGGTCTGTGCATTTGGAGCAACTTACTGTCACGGGGTAGGAAGGGGGCAAGTCATCTTGTCACTGCTGCAGCAGGGGAGGTGGGTCTTCCATGTGGAAGTGGTCTGAAGTGGCACAGGGTGCACTGAAGGCATGGCCCCAGCCTCACCACCAGCCATCTAGGGTACCAACACAGAGACTGTCCTTGCTCCTGGGAGTGTGCAGTCTAGCTGGGGAGATGTGAGAAAGCAACGGTGTCCTGGACCTGCACCCTGCCCAGACCCACTGCCAGGAAGCCCAGGTGGCTTCGGGGCCAAGCCAGCAGGCAAGGCTACCTACCGCTCTGGGCCCCCGAAGGTGCTCTTACAAAGGGTGTTGCATTGTGACCATGGCCGCATTCCCTGATGGGTGGCACACAGGCTTCATTTCCTTATCCCTGGCTCATTGACAAGGAACCAGGCCTCCGTGACCAGTCCTGACCTTCCCTCAGTCCCCACCAGGCTGTCACCAGGATGTGGTTTACAAAAATGCCATGCCTTGTTCTTAAGGAAACTTCCCCTTCCTAATGGGCCTGCTTATTCTGCTCCCTGTCCCCCCTTCCTCTGCCTCTTTTCTGACCTTTGACCTTGGCTCCTTAATTATTTTCTCTTTGTCCCTGTGTTGGGCAGTTAGGGCCAGAGGGCTGCTAAGTGGTAGCATTAGGCTCCAGAGGAACATCCATGTGAAGTAGCTGAAGCTCTTCCCTCACGTCTCCCTCCTCACCTTCCCCCACGCGAAACCCTTCACCTGTTTGCTTGTGCCCCACCCCAGCTTACACCAACAACCAGACTGACATCGCCACCCAGGGCTGGTTCATTGGGCTCATGTGTGCCATCGCCCTCCTGGTGCTGATTCTGCTCATCGTCTGCTTCATCAAGAGGAGTCGTGGTGGCAAGTACCCAGGTGAGAGTGGCAGGGGAGTGGGCTTGGGGACTGTCCGCTGCCAGATCCGGAGCAGGGGCTCCGTTCTCTCAGTGAGCCCAACTCTAGCCAAGCTTGAAAGCAGTCTTCTTCTTGCCTGTTCTGTGCATCTTAGAGCTGCCAGAAAGCACTTGACTTAATTAAGTTTGCTTGAGGTGGGCGGATGGAGCGGTCCAGGCAGCTCCAGAGAGGGGATGGAAGGAACGCTGGTCCCTATTAAGAATGACCTTCCCTTCTCTTGACTCACCATCCATCTGCTCAGTAAATTGACTTTTTTTCTGACTGAATCTCATTAGAATCCTGTGTCCCAGAGAAGGAGGAAGGAAGAGAGGCATTTTTTCTAACCGTGAGAGAATGTAGTGAGGAGGGGTCTGGACAGAGGAAGCTCACCCGTGGGAGAGCTGTAGAGTTGGGCTCCCAGCGTGACGAGGGTGTCATTACAAACACCCTAACAGAACAGAAGCTCCCGCGTGAGGAGCAGGCAGAAGCTGAGGGCAGGTCGCATGGGTAGGCACCCTCCCGGCCATTCAAGGGCTTTGGGCTTCCCTAGGGTCCCAAAGGGGCATTTCTCTTCTCTGGACCTCAGATCCTCCAGCCCAGATAAACCAAGGTCACGAACAAGGACCTCTGGCATTCTTGTTTCTAGAACCATTGATTGTTTTCCAGATGGGCCAGAAAGCCATCTATCTGCGCTGGGTTGGGCAGGGTGACAGGAGACAGTGATGGATGACCCGAGAGCACAAGTCCTGTGGGACTGCAGAGTGAAACGCTCCTTGCCCCCCAAGGCCCCCGAAGCCAGACATGCCCCATGCTCCCCAAGTGCCTGCTGCCTGCTCTCTGGGGACAAATCCCCCTCCAGGACCCACCTCAAACTCGGAGAGAGAGGAGATGCCGTTTACTCCCTTCCCCTGCCCTGCTCTCGGGCCGAGGGAGTCTAAAGAGTTAGGCCTCTCCTTGAAGTAAGGGAGGCATCTGGGAGGGAGGGCAGGAAAGTACCACTCTTGTTTTGGTAAATGATGTTTTCCTCCATGCCGTTGTACTGTGTTGGGATTGTTTTTCTTCTATAAGGGAGAAGGCTAGAGTTAGGGCAATGGGTGGTCTTACTGAGCTCACCTTCCTGCTCCAAATGGAACTGGAACACCTGAAGAACTCATCAGGCAAACTCTGAGCCTTCCTTTGCCCATTAGAAAGCACCCACTCTAGTTCTTCTTACAGCCACCCTCCCTCCCTCCAGCTGCAGGGTCTCCCCTACCCCTCTAGTCCATCAAAAAGATAAGGGAACCAGGAGCCAGGATGCCAGGGCCTCATCCTCACTCGAGAGTTGCCAATTTGTCATGTGAGGTGATCTTCACCTCTCATGGCCTGTTTTCCTCCCCTAAAATGGGGGTGATTATCCTTTCTTACACCCCAAAAAGGATACAGAAAGTCGTTCATGTAAGTGCTGGGTGCCTGGCTCTGGGCTGGGTGGTAAGGATTCTAGAAGGAAAGCTGACCTCTCCCTCAAGGACATTTCAGCTGGCACAGAAGGAAGGTCACAGCATGAGACAGGGCCCTGACGGACGGATGTTTCCAATCCCCAGAGGAAGCATGGAGAGAGGGAGCCCTGCAAACAGGCGAGGTTGCAGCTCTCGCTCAGAGCTGTGAAGAAACACGCAGTTCCCCACCCTCAAGGAAGGAACTGGCATTCCGTCACAAGCATAAGAAACACACACAAGTGATTATAATACGGCAGAACAAGACAGGTGCCAAGGAAAGCCTCACGTCCATGTGGTGTTTGGGGAAGACCTCAGGGAGAGGTGTGGGGAGCCAGGTGGGAGGAAAATTTCATTGTCAGTGGAGATGTAAGGAAGCCCCTGGCGAGGAGGAGAAGGAGACAGAATCGACTCAGTAACCGACGTGGAAAGCAAGAACAAGGGAAGCATCCACAGTGCCTCACTGAGAGGGAGAGTGTCACTGAACCAAAGGTGCTGTCTTCTGGCTCTATGGCCAGGGCTCTGGAGAGCAGGGACGTACTCAGTCATGCTATCTGTGCCTTTGCTTCTCTTATTGACCAAGTGCGAGAAAAGAAGGATGTTCCCCTTGGCCCTGAAGATCCCAAAGAAGAGGATGGCTCATTTGACTACAGGTAGGTCATCTCCTTGGCTTCTGTTCACACGCAGCGCCCCCTGTCGGTGGATGGTCCTCACCGCCCTGAGTGGTGGTGCCCTCCCCTCAGAGCACTGGGCTTGGCCCACAGGCCACTGCACACACATCCTCGCCCACTGCCCGTGGGTTGTCTCCTCTACCTCTCCGACAGCACCTGCTCACTCTGGCTGTGCCGAACAAGGCAGCCCCCACACGGCCCGACACACGGATTCCATGAATGGCAGTTTTCACTCAGCTGCACAACTCAGATTTATTGAGCTCCTGATATGTGTTCCCACCTTTTACTCTGAAAACAAGCTCTGGGTCCTCTTTGCTGATAAATGAGCTCAGCTCTTAGCTTCCCCTCTGCCAACACCCCAGCCCAACCTGAAGATAATGACCTGGGCAAGCTGTGCTGTCCTACAGAAAGCATGGACTAGGTGAAGGATGAAGGGCAGTGTGTGGGGGGCAGGGGGCGGTAGCTCTAGGCCTTATCCTCGTGAACTTGAACAATATCTCTGGCCTTTAGCCTAAAATAGGCCCACTCCACCCAGTCACTCTCTGGGACCAAGCCACCCCTGTCCTCCTCTGGCCTCCCAGTTCCATCTTGGGCCTCTGCCGCTCTGCCCATCAGCTGCCTGGCAAACAGGATCAGATCAATAGGCAGCACCACCGCGGCCCACATTGGAGCCTGTCTGGCAACTTAAGGACCACATCCATCCATCCAGTCCTAATATACCCATCAGCCCCCCAAAGGGCAAGCATGAGAGGCCCCCACCCTGACTGTCCCCAGGACCCCTGGGGGTACCCAGCTCCTTCATAAGCTGAGAGCTGTTCCCTGGTCATGGGTTCCAAAGGCTGTGGGCTTTCTCTCCCCCAACCCTCAGTGTAGCCTCAGTGGTGGGACACGGACCTCCTCAAATACAGGATCAGAGGGCCTATGCTATATGAAGCTGCTTCCACAGGCCCCTCTCCTCCCCTAGACCCCAAAGCTGGTGGGCAAAGCCCTTGCCTCCCCCCCACCCACCCCGCCCTACCAACACTGAGGTTAGATAGGCACACATGGGCCACACACCACACTGTCACCTGGACATGCACACACACCCTCAGCTTTGGGTCTGGGGGTGGGGGGCAGGCAGGGCATGGGGTAGGGTCTGCAGCATTCATCCTGGAGCCCCTACTTGGATGAGCCCAAGAGTTCTAACCTGGCAAAGGGCTGAAATAGATACATCAGAGGAAAAACCAAGTTTCTAGACAGACAGACCTGGGGGCAAGGAGGGGTACTCTGCTCCACTCTGGCCTAGCTCCCAAAGCACCTCCCCGGTGGGGCTCCCTCTGCTTCCCTCTCCCCTGTTCATCTGGTCCTTGGAGTTCCCTTGGAAGGTAGGCTGACAGGAGACTAGACCAGCATTCCCCGGTCATTCTGGCTTCTTTCAAGCTTCCCATCGGAAAGGTCTGTCCTCTTTTTGTCTGCCTCCCCCCTGGATGGTGCCATCCCTTTCCTGCCCAGCATGTGCACTGAGCTTCGGTTCCTGGAATTCCCTCCAATCACAAAGACACAATCCTCATTTCCGCAGGTGGGCTAGAGGGCCCTGGGAAGAACTGCAGGCGGAAAAGCCTCGCAGGTGGTAATTAGAATCTGCCAATTCTTGGGGGCACCCTTCTAGTTGCTAGAGGGGATGCAGCCCCATCCATGAGTCACTCATAAAGCCAATTAGACCTTTACATTTTTAAAAAAATCTGCTAGTTCTCAAAAGGTGAGTTCCACTTCATGCACAAAACCCACAGACCCACATCCCTCAGGGCACCTCTCCCACAACACTGCCATCGAAGAACACAGTTAGGCCACATTTGTGGGGCTGCGTTCACTTATGGTATGGGAAGAGTGGGCTAAAGCTTTCCATCTACTAATGCCCTGCTCCTCTGGCTCTTGCCCTCAGCCCTCTCCTGTCTTTGCGCAGCACTGCCCAGTACAATGTTTTCCACATGCCCAGTATTGAGGGTAGCCTGGGGCAGAGTGTGTCTGCTCAGGCCACCTGGCACTGCTGTGGCCCTGCTTACCAGAACCCAGATTCTCACTGCTGGTCCCACTCCTCCTGCCCAGGAGCTTATTTCCCCTCTGAAGTACAGCCAGCAGCACCCAGGCCACCCTCTGAGCCAAAAGGGCAGAGCATTCTTCAGCCATAAGATGGGATGTGGTGCCTTAGCAGACACCTGGCCCACTTGGGCATCTCATTTGCTGGGGGCACAGCAGGCACAGTGGCGAGCTGCCTCTCTAACTACCAGCCACCCTGGCCCAGGAGGAGGTAAGGGACAGGACCTGGGGGCCTCAGAGGGACCTGGCCGGACCCTTTGGTCTCACCTATTATCTGCATGTCATACCCTCTTTCACTTGCCAGGCACGGAGCAACAGCATCTGCTTGTACATAAGCCAGACAGCGAGCTGAGAGAAACGGCATCAGACAGAGAAGGCAAAGGGCAGGACAGAGGCTGGTTTCTCAAAGGCCCAGACCCAGGCTTTTTGGCAAAGGCAGAGCCTTTGCAGACAAAGTCACAGATCCCTAGTCCAACGCCTCTGGATGGAGAGACCGAGACCCTGAGAGGGCTTTCCCAAGGCCACAGGACCGCACGATACACTGGTGGCTAGACCTCCACCCTGACTCCCCATCCTTCCTGGTCTCATAGTAGTTGGCCCTCCCTGATCCAGGGAGGCAATCCCCTGTCTGCTCCGCCCCAGAGAGTGGCCTAGCCACATGAAGAGGACCCCAGACCATGAATCCCCAGTGTGGGCTTCTGTCCCAGCTCTGTACCAACTTGCCACCTGCCTTAGAGATGCTGCTTATCCTCTAGGCCGTAGCTTCCCTTCTGTAGAACTAGCTGGACAGGGGAGGGCTGGACTGGGCGGTCCCTGAGGTCCTCTCTGAAGGATGCAGTGCATGTAGTGTGTGTGCTTGGCAAGAGACCAGCACCCTGCCCCACCCGCCTGGGTGTGGGCAGTGCTGGGCCGGGCCCTGATTCTCTGTCTCTCTCTGGCCAGCGATGAGGACAACAAGCCCCTGCAGGGGAGCCAGACATCCCTGGATGGCACCATCAAGCAGCAGGAGAGTGACGACAGCCTGGTGGACTATGGCGAGGGTGGCGAGGGCCAGTTCAATGAGGACGGCTCCTTCATCGGCCAGTACACAGTCAAAAAGGACAAGGAGGAGACGGAAGGCAACGAGAGCTCAGAGGCCACATCACCTGTCAACGCCATCTATTCTCTGGCCTAACAGAGCCCCCCAGGCACCGCCACCTTCAGGGACAAGGGTACAATGTGGGGGTCTGCCAAGCTGTGAGGACCACTGACCACCCAGCCAACCACAAGCCCCCCGCCCCGATGACCCCACACACCCGGGTGCCATCTGTGTGGGAGAGTTAAACCCATGGCCAAGCTCAGCTGGAGGGAGCCCGAGCCCCTTGCTCAGCCTCACAGGCACCCTGAGCCTTTCTCCCACACTGCCTGCCCTTGACCTTGGCAGGCACTCACCAATTTCTGTTGATTCTGGTACTTCCCATTGTCTTTACTTTTGCTCTATGCATCTTCCCCTTTAGACCAATGTCTCCCTTTTATTTTCCTTTTGAAATATCCCTGGAAAAAGAAAAAGGTGGGTTATCTACCCTCTCGGCCCTAGAAAACTGCAAAGATAGGCAAAAAATTTGGTCCATAAAAGAACATAGAGAAAAGCTGCAGTATTCAAACCGCACCAGGCCAATGTATTTCCGAAGGATGCCTTTCTCGCCATATGCCTCCCTGTGCCCGCAACCCACCCACCTCGGCCTTGTTACTTGCTGAGCTGGGCCTGGCTCTTTTCTGGAAAAATGACAGTATTTTTGGAAGGGAGAGGGGGGACAGGGCACCTCGCCTCGCTCTGGCTCAGTTGGGAGGTGGGCTTCCCTCTTGCTCCTCGCTCTTACCCTGCCCCACCCTCCAGAGCGTCCAGGACAAGAGCTGTACCCACTCTTGACGAAGGGGCTCGGGGCACAAGAACAGGAAGGGACTCCAACTCCAGTGACCAGTACCTCAAGCAGCAGAAAATCAGGCGTCTGGTTCCTGGGGAAGCTGCATTTGCCTCAAGACAGGAGAAAAAGACTGGGTTTGAACTCCTTCCTACCCCTCAGTGAAACTCAGGGTGTAGGAGTGAGGGCCATACCCACTGCATCCAGAGTAGAGGGTGCCCCCTGCCTGGTCAGGGGTCTGCGCCACTGCCCTCGAGAAGATGGAGCCCTGTGATGCAAAAGCCTTGCTGATGTGTCTGGGAGTGTAAAGCACTGCGCCCCCTTCACCTCCAGAGGAGCCATCTCTTCGGTCAGCTCCGTAGGGTTTGGACCTGTGCGGACGGGGCCCTACTGCCCTGAGGCTGAGGCTGAGCTGGTGTCCTTTCCTATCAGGGGACCCAGCAGGGCCGCTGCCCTAACACTGCTGTGAAGCCTGGCCTGGAGGACTTGGCGCTCTTCTATGCCTTATGCAACTCTGCTCTGTCCCTGCAGTTCCCAGGCTCCCAGCCCCTCCCCGCAAGCCTTGAAGCCTCCAGCAACGTCTGTCTCAAGGAAAGCAGGGCGGCCTATGCAAGCGTCACAGCAGAACCAGAAGCAACCACTTGACACACGCCCTGCCTCCGTTGCCCTAGGTGGAGACCCCCGCAGACCTGCAGTTCTCAGAGACGGAAGGCATGGCCTTCATCCACCCCACCTAATCCACTTTTGAAACCAAAGGTACCTAGTCTCAGAGAAGAGAGATCTTGAGCCCAAGAGTAATCCTGCAGCTGCAGCTAGCCTGGATTTCAGGAGGGGGAAGCTGACCCCAGTAACGGGCCACTTGCCACAGACACAGCCTCCGAGTTGGGTCTCCAGCTGCTTGCCAGGGGACCTGGGCAGGAACAGAACTATGTCCTTCAGAGACTTTATGAAAGCGTCATTTGCCACATGTTTAAGCCACAAAGGTGTTAGCAGTGCTTCTATCACTTAGTAAGCAGTCAGTGAAGGTCAAGCCCATAGATTACATACTCTGCCTGCAGGTAAGAAACCATAGCCCAAAGCTAAGCCAATTATGTTGTTTGAACCTGAGAGCAAGTAACTGTCCTTTGGCCTTAGCCATGATCAGGTTTGCTACCTAGAAGCCCAAGGAGCAGCTCTCTCATGGTGACAGGGACCAGGTGAACAGCAGGGGGCTGGGGAATGAGCTCAGGAGTCCCATTCCCTGGCTTTGCTCTGACCTCTGCCTGGTCACAGCTGGGCATTCCTGCAGCCTAGGCCCAGGGTCCACAAAGGGGTTGTCGGGGAAGTGTGCCTGTGAGCCAACTGAAGGACCGGCCTTTTCAGAAAACACTGGATCTGTGCAAGGCAAGTTCTCAGGCCCTGAGTCCATACTGCACCATGCACACCAGTGACCTTCATTGCGCGGAAAACGGTCTCAGGGCAGGAAGGACTGTGAGAGGTCACCGTATACCTCCCCCTGCCTCCAGAAGGTCTGCTGCACACCAATGACCAGGGAAGGGCCTGTGCTACCGCTGGGTCTAGGGGGAGGGGATCCTTCAGCCATCTTTGCTCCTCGTTCCCATCCTGCCTAGCTGTATGGCATCCCTCATGGCGTGTGAAGATAGCGCCGTTGGCCCCATCAGGAGCCTGCCCACACCACCATGCCACCACGTCCCTCCTGGCAGGTGAAAACACACCTGGGCCTGAAGAACCAAGCTGTTTCCAAGCAAAAGTGGCAGGTACTTAGAGAGGTGTGGGGGTTGCAGGGTTAGGGTTAGGGAGGCAGTCCTTCCAGGGAGAAGGAAGTCCACTGTTCAAAGCACCGTTCCAGAGTCCACCCAGCTCAGCGGGAGAGCAGTGTTGTCCCGCGCTCCCCGCCAGCTGGGGCTCTCAAGCAACCTCCCAAAATACCCACCAGTGCTAGAAAGGGTGGTATCATTGGCACTTCAGCCTGTCCGGCTCGGGGACCCAGGGTGGGGGATGACTGGGGGAGAAGTATAGGTCATCTAATGGTGACTAGAAGTTCCATTGCTGTGCATGCTCGGGGACAAGAGCTGTGGCTTCCTACACCCTTGTTTGTCCAGTGATTGCTCAGCATCTACCCTCGAACATCCCATGTGAGCCAGGCTTGGGGCCATGGATACCATGGTGAAGAGTCAGGTGTGGCCCCTGCCCTCTCGGGGCTGCCAGTCCTAGACCTGAGGCATGGGACACAGTGGCATTGATTGGGAGCACTCTGAGCACGTGAACTGCCAGTGGCCCCGGGCTCGAAGGGAGAACCTTCAGAGGGAGAATCGGTCTGTAAGGCTGGGCAGGGCAGGGCATCAAAACTCCGGGGCGGCGGGGGCGGCAGTGGAGGGACAGCCCTGCTTCCTGAGCAGAGCTCTGCCCTGTCCCCCAGGCAAGTGGCTTTACCTGTCTGTATTTTGGTGCCTCGATCTCCCCTATTCAGTCCCGCCTTGAATACCTCTCTCCACAGAGGGACATAACCCCACCTGAGGAGCAACGAGGCCAATGCCTGGGAAGCCAGCCGCTGTAGGGCCAGGGGACAGCCATCTCCTACCTTGCTTGGCTTGTGGAGAATGGGACCCGTTCTTTCTTACCTTGCTTTTGAGGAGAGGGTTGAGTTTAAGCTAAAGGGAAAACTAAATCGGCTCCCTCCCTTGTCCGTTGCCTTTGCCCTGAGGTGTTGGAAGTATCTGCTCCACCGCCTTCCTAGCAGTCCAGGTCTGGAGAAGGGTCCACCTGCCTGAGCGGCAGCCAGTACCAGTATTGCTCACCCTGCAAGGGCTGTCTGCCAGCTGGGACCAGAGAGCTTCATAGTTTTTCTGAACACACTCGGCCTTAGCAAAGGGATAGAAACAGATCCAAGAATATCTGGCTTTCCAAGCTGAGGGACTGCCTCTCCCCACCCGCACCCAACACCCTCGCAAGGGCTCACCCACACGTGGGCACACGCACAGCAGACCGAGGCCGCATTACAGGGCAGCTCTGCAGAAGGAACAGTGCAGACTGTGGCACTGCCTTGGAGGGGCTGAGTCCACAGCCTGGCCCGCTTGAGATGAGATGCGAAGAGCTATGTGGGGTGCAGCGCACAATTCGGGGAAGAAGGAAGGCTGCCCGGGCTGGGCTGGTTTGGGTGATTCCGGAGGGCAACAGGAAGAGAGAACAAGTCTGATGCAAGGGAGAGTGAGCCTTCCCCAGGAACAGCACAAGCAGTGGCTCTTTAAGGCTCCCGGGGCCTTTGCAAAATTGGGGCCAAGTCCCAGAGCAGCACAAACAGCCCCGTAACTGAAGGAATGCGGGTTCAATGTGCTTTTGCCACTGCCTTATGAGGCTCATTCACTAACAATGAAGAGGTGAGGCTCTTTGTGCTGTCGGTCCCCAAGGGTCGGCGCTAGGGAACCCCTTCTCAGTGGGAGGGTGGCAAGTGCCTGCGATACAGGCACAGGGCACGCTCCCCACTCCTGACACCTTGATCACGACTCCGGGAGTGTCTGCCAAACACAGTTAGGGTCCCTAGAAAGAACTCCCCCCGTGGATCCTGGCTGAACTTCGCAGGGTGACGGGTAGCATGTATGAGGCGTCTGATTTTTTCTTAAGTCAGAGTCAAGCAAAACAGAGCTTGACATGTCAGGAGAGTCTGTGTTCTGGGCAGAGCGCAGCTCCTGGGTAGCCCCCAGCCTGCCCAGCCCGAGCCAGAGCAGCACCTTTCCTTCCTCACCTGCTGAGAACAGGCCTTCCTGAGACAAGTGCAGAGAAGGATCAGAGGGAAAAGCGGACAGCCATCGGGGAAGCCACACCCAGAACCAGTCTCCTCTACCAGTGTGTTAGTATTAGTGGGTGTTCCCCAACAATAAGGACGAACGTGAAACAGACGCAAAGGCGTCTAGCATAGGATCGGGTTCAGATTTCAGGACCCAGAGCTGATCTGATTGAAGTGGCTCATCACGCAGACAAGGGCACTAATACCCGGACAGGTGAAGGGACTTGCCTGAAGTCACACAGCTAGTAAATCAAGGTGAGGTTAGGGCTTGCGCTTGGGCCCTGTAACTCCTTTTCCAGTGTTCTTGCATCTCCCTCCAGCTGCCTCCTTGGAAACAGGTGTTACCTAACTCTGTCCTGCCAGTTCGCCCTCTGTACCCCTTCACCCCTTTCTCCACATCCCCCATATCCTCCCAAAATGAAAGACACACAGGATTTTTCTGAGTCCAAGGTCAGTCAACGTGTGATGGCCTGTGGTGTTAAGTGCAGACCCAGGCCAAGAGAAGGGTGACGAGGTGACTGGCGTTTGTCACTGTGAAGCCTAGACTTGTAACACATCGGGCCCCCAGCATGCTGTGTCCCTCGGAAGTGAGGGTGTAAAGGGCTCTCTGTCCACTCCACCCTTGGCCACAAGGGGCCACAGGGCCCGGGGAGCCCTGCCATGCTGGGATTTGCTGGGCTGCGGTTCAGCACATGCAAAGACTCCAGTGAAGCAATAACACAAAAATCTGGACCGAGCATCCGGAGTTTTGTGCACTGCTGTTTCTTTTTCTAAAGCGATGCAGATCAGATGACCCCACCCTGCTGCTCTTTTTTCTGATCCCAACGCAACCTCCTCAGTCAGTGTTGCCCCTCCGCCCACCTCCCGGCTCTTTGCCAGCTTCCGCACACCCCTTCTGAGCTGAGCGTCGGTCGCCTGCGACGTGCCGCCTTCTGTCCAGGTCCCACCCCAACCCACGCTGGACCATCCATCCCAATGTGTTCCTTTCCGTGGGGAAGTGTTTTCCCAATGCCTCCATCCCTTCTCACCCCTGCGCACACCCACACGTTGTCTGATCTTTTTCCCATCGGTTAAATGTTTAACTCGTTGTGGCAGACCTTGTTTTAACCCCTCACATCGTGTTCTTTCCTTTCTGTGAGCTATTTTGCATTAACTAACGTTGTCAGCGACAGACGCGTCTCTGAAGGTGTCACGCACAACCTTCAGCGGGAGGACGCCTGGGCCGTGCAGGACCACCTAATACGTGGACTTATAAACTGACCGCATGAGCAAAGAAAAGGCCAAACTATTCCGAGTTTTTTTTGAATCACTGTAAAAAAAACTGATTTCTTTTGTATAGAGAACACTAAACGTATAATAAAAGTTGTTCAAAACAGACTCTGGCTCTATGTTCGTTTTCCTTAGTGGGAGGGAGAGGGATGTGGGGGTAAGCGATGGGAGCCCGTCCCGGGGTTTTGCAGGGGCACCAGACAACATGTGCTTCTGGGGCTCTGACGCCGGCGCCCATCTTGACGCAGGTCTTATCCCAGAAAACTCATTGGCACAATTTGTCTTAAACGTAGAGTGCCTGGAAGGTGTGCGGCCATGGAGACCCCGAGTCAATGTGAGCCTGCGCGTGCTCGCAAAGGGACGTGCTGGGGCTGCAGGAAACGGGCGGAGCCACTCCCCCCCTGCCCTGAGATGAGAGGACCGAGCGTGGCCCGGCCTGTGCTGCACAGAAGGCGCTTCGTCTGGCTGCGTCATCCAAACTCACAACAGACCACAGCGCCTCTCAACAGACTCAAAGGAATCTCAGTCAACAAGCAAGTAGGAATGGGAAAGAAACAGAGAGGGCTCTTGGTTGAGAGGGACCACTAACCTTTCCTTCGCTACACCTATGACTTGAAGGTTGGGGGCCTGCAGCTGTGCTAATTCTCGCTGAGGAGTGGCAGAAGAGCACCATCCAGGCAGAAGGACGGTGAGCGACTGCAGACAAGGTGACCCGCTCCCTGTCCTCAGGGCGGAGTGGGGCTGGGAGTGGTCAGGGCTGGGAGGAGGCTCTGATAACTGACAGCCTATAGACGGCACTGGGGGTAAAGGGGCACAAGGTTTCCCCGAAAGTGCAAATCCAACTGTCTTGGGCAAAGAACCACCAACAGCTATCCAACCCACCTGTGGTTACTCTCCCTTCAAAGGTCCTCAGAACAGAGCACCGACACGGGTCTTATTGCTTCCCTAAAACAAGGCTTTAGCCCAGGCTGGTGTGGCTCAGTGAATATGAAACTGGAAAAGACACCGGCGCTCGGGCTGCCTGTCACTACCAAACCCAATAAGCCATGTCAGCGATTGAATCTTTATGGGCGCTTTATTCAGATGGCCGGCGACCTGGGAAGATGGCGGGTTCATACCCTAACAGATCATCTTCCCTCCTCTTTTCAGGCCAGACTTTTTATAACAGGGAATAAACAAGGTGTGGTGAGGGCTTTGAGATTCAGAGAGGATTAGGTGAAAGAAGCTGCAACATTCCTGTCCTGGGCAGTCAGCTGTTCCCAGGGGCGGGTGGTCTCTGTCTCTCCCTGGAACACAAAGACCTGGATGCCTCTACTTGTCCCCGGTAGTAATCTTTAGCAGTGCCCCAGGAGGTCGGCTGTTTTCCCAGGAGCCAGGATGGCCTTATCTGTAGTTTCTGAAACAAAAATTTTAACACACACATTAATTACTAGGCTCATAGCCTTTTACCTTAAACTAAAATTTTCCAACTCTGAGTCCCCATCAATACCTTCGGTTTGCTGCAATAGGATATACTCTGAACTCCTTGGTTTGGCATCTTAGACCTTTCATGATCTGACCCTCACTTCTGCAGCCCCGTTTTTCACCACTTCTCACATGTATCCCGCATTCTAGACACTCCAAGCTAGTTCCAGCTCCCGCTGATAGGCAATGCTTTTTTATACTTCTCGGCTTTGGCAATTCAACTGAAAAGCACCTATTAGTAACCAACTCTGCCAGTTAATGACATAAAACATGTAGGATAAAGTTTAGTCCTATGGAAACTCAGACTGTTACGGGAACAAATAAGCAAACACAGTATTATAGTGTCAGGGACAAAGAGCTCAGATAAATGGGGGTTCAACAATGGACCACGACCCAAAGGTGGGTCTGCTTGGAACAGCTTCCTCTTGACCTTTGCCCCTGCTCTTCTGGGTAACTAACTCATAGCCACTGGAGCTGATGCTCGCAACCGGGCTTTGCAACAATGATTCCAGGCTCTTCCCTATTTCTTACTCCAGATTCTCCTTACAAATCATCTCTCCTGGGCTCTTTGAAGGCAGGCTGTGGCCTCTGTGCTGGGCCACATCTTTAACAATTAGCTCAGGTGACACTGTCTCAGGAAGTCTTCCCTGATACCTGGTATGACGAGCACAAGCACACACACAAACACCTGCTAGGTCTGGTTTAGACCCGCTCGCTATGCCCCGAACACCTATTTTATCTCTCACAGGGCACAGGGGGTAGGCATACATTTATTGTTTATTTCTTTCACTATTGCGTGACCATCTGAGCATGCGGCCTTTCTTCATCTCTTCCCGCAGGCCAGCACCCAGCACAAAGCAAGAACAAAGTGAATGAATGTGAATGAGTGAGTGAGTGAATGAATGAAATGGCTGTTCCTTTGAAAGGAGTCGCTGGATGGATTCAAGACTTTTGTGTCATCCTCTTTGGATATTGGATATTTGGATATTGGACTTGGATATGACACTTCAGGGCTGGAGAGTGGTCCACTGGCCCAATTTTAGAGCAGGAGCCATGACTCAGGAGGACAGAAGTGAAGACAAGTGAGCCTCTTATTTGAAGAAAGCCAACCTCAATTCAATGGAGGCCAAACAAAGCGCTGCCTCGCTTCAGAGCCCCAGGGACCCCCAGAATATCTGTCATTTCTCATCCCTGTCTCCTGAAGGCTGCGCCTCCCAACCCATTAGAAATGCTAATCTCCAGCTCAGAGATGGATTAAGCGACCCAGTGGGAGGGGACAGTCATCTCCAATCTTTATTAAGAGTGAAGGCTGTACCCTGTCTTGCCCAGCTGCCCCCAAAGGGGTGGAATCTGGGAATTCATTACAGCCCCTCTTACCAAGGCAGCCTCTACTGCTCATCACTCGCTGGTACTCGGTGGAGGAAGGCAGGGGAGGGCCCACTGCAGCCTTCTCCCGGCTTAACGCATCGGAGCCCATTTGTTTGATGTCAGTTCCTGCCGGAGCAAGGGCCAGGCAGTGGGCCTCAGAGCAATTTGGAGCCACAGCTGCGGCTCAACTGCCCAGCCCCCAACCCCCACCCCACCCCCACCTCCGTCCTAGAACTTGCTGCTGATCAACCCTAGACCCCCCAGCAGAGAAGCATGGCTTTGTGTGGACCAGCAAACAGTCTGGTAGGGTTCACGAACACTCTCAGCCCTGGCTTGGGTTCAGTAGGAGCTCGCCTTCCCCACACTCAGTGGGAAAAGGAATTCAGACCCCTCAGCCTCACAGAGGATGAGCTGTGGCTGGAGGGCAGGGAGGTAGTTCACCCTAAAACCCACAAAATTGCTCAGTGTGGGCCAAGAGAGGCCACATGCGGCCCTGTTGGGTGTGACTCAGTTGGTGGGAGTATCATCCCATAACCGAAAGGTTGCGGTTTCGATTTCTGGTCAGGACACATCTAGGTTGCAGGCTCGATCCCCAGTCTAGATGTGTGTGATCCGCAGTCCAGGCACATACGAGAGACAACCAACCAATGCTTCCCTCTCACATTGATGCTTCTCTCTCTCCCTTCCTCTCTCTCTAAAAAAGCAATGAAAAAAAAGTCTTTGGGTGAGGATGATAAACACATACATACATACATAAGTACATATGTACATACATACATACAATAGGGGCCATATACTAACCCTGACAAGCTCAGGGGGCGCCTGCGCGATGGCCTTGCAAACTCAGAGCCTGAAAGTGAGCATGTAGGATGGTCTGAAGTGAAAAGCTTTCTAACTGGAGGCAGGTCATGGCAAACGGTCATGTCCTAGGGTAGAGTCTCCCCTGACGGAAGTCAATCTCTACCTTAATGAGCCTGTCTGTTGTCTTTTTGCATCTATGATAACATACATTTGGAATTTCAGGTTTCCTTTTCTCCAGACCGCGCAACACATAGGCACCACCCTGGAGAGAGACCGTGAAGCCCCTCACGCTGCTGCTGCTGTGTTGCTGTTAGTTGTGGACTGTTAACTGCCCCTTTCTCACCTGCGTGAAAGAACTGTGTGTCTGTCCTTTTACTTTTTATCCAGTCCCAGAGGTTCCCTCCCTCACTTTGTTTCTCTTCCTGCCTGATCTATGACCAACGGATTTCATGGAACCCCCGTCTTCTCTTTCGATTTGTATAAAATAAGGTGCAAAACTGACATTTTTCCAGAGCATTTCTCAGTCCGTTGAGGTTTTGCTTCCTGGCAGTTGTCAGTTTGACTCAAATAAACTCATAAAGATTCTTACAGGTTTGGATGTTTCTTACATTGACATCAATATATATTTAACATCACAACTGCCCTCTAACAAGGTTGAAACAGAGGGTCCAGGAGTGAATCTGGGAGAGAGTTTGCCATAGCAGCAGCGGAGACCTCTGTACAAGGGGGAGACTCTGGAACTTCTGGGAAATTGGGGGGGGGGTGGAGCAGAGGCCAGCAGGAGAAAGGCTGAAGTGGTGATCCCCAAGTGTGGTCCCTAGACCCACAGCACAGGATCACTGGGGCTTCTGAAATGCAAATTTTAGGGCCCCATCTGATCTACCATATCAGACACTCTGGGATCTAGCCCTGATCAGAGTGGCTCAGCTGGCTGAGTGTTGTCGCCAGTGCATTTCCCAGCCAGGACACGTGCCTGGGCTGCGGAGGGTCCCGGTTGCAACCCATGTGAGAGGCAGCCAACAGATGTACCTGTCATATATCGATGTTTCTCTCCCTGTCTTCCTCCCTTCCCCTCTCTCTACAAATAAAAAATGAATAAATAAATTGTGTGCCTATATATATATATACATATATATATATATATTTATAAGACACTCTGTAATCTATGTTTTAACAACCCTCCCGGTGATCCTATGCAGGCTGAAGTTGGAGGACCACTAGATGTCAAGGACACAATGAGAGCGACGGGCGCTCTGGGACATGACCCTTCCCCATGGCTCCCAAATTGTCAGTCAGTCTACGCAATTAATACATTTGCCTCATGTGAGTAGATGTTTGATACAAACTAACAAAATCGGTGAGGTCTACATCCAAATTAATGCAGGGTGAAGCAGAGACCACCGGAGAATGTAGGGGTCACAGAACAAGCCCCCAGGGATTAGCAAAAATTGTGAGAGAGACTTCGACTTTCACAGACCATGGAATTGGCAGGGAGTAACACCGAAGAGGCACTATACATTTATGTCAAGGAGGCAAGAGGGCACCAGATGGTATTTTGGTCACAATGCATTCAATGACTCGAGGAGAAGGGGAACTAATAATGTTGATGCTTGCCGACTATGCGAGGCAGAGCGATGTGTACTTTATGCAAAGTACCCCTGTTCACCCTCACACCAGCCCTCTGACGCAGGTAGCTCTACACCCTACTACACACAAGGAAACTGGGGCTCCAAAGACCGAGTAATTTGCCCACGGTAACTGACAAAGCCAGCACTAGCTGCCAGGTCTGTCTGACTCTGAAACCCCAGCTTTCTCCACTGCACTCAGGTTGAACGGGCATCTATCTCTCTGAAGAATTAGCTCAGAGTCTGTGCTTCAAAGGCATTGTGCCAGAGCAGCCCCTGCCAGCTCTTCCACACATCCGGGAACAACTCTCCCCTTACCACTCCACTCTGCTGTAGTAGGACATTTGAGCTCCTGACTCCACCCAGCAGAGCCCAGGGGAGGGCCGTGCTGCCTTGCAGCTCATGGTGTGGCTGTGTGGTGACGGGCAGCGAAGCCGTAGTGCTCTTCCTTCTCTGAGTCTGCCTTGAGCACCTGCTGCAGGGTGGTCAGGCACTGCTGTGTGACCTCAGGCAAGTTACTTAACCTCTCTTTGCCTCTGTTTCTTCATCTATAAAACAGGGACTATACTTGTAGCTACCTCAAAAGTTGTTATAAGGATCAAATCCACTGAAATGTGAAAAGTTCTAAGAAGAGTACCTGATGCAGTAAGCACTAGGTAATAATTTGTTAAATTTAGATGAATGAATCTCTCATACTTTCCCCTTCTTCTGCATCCTAGAATGTTCTCCCTGGCCTCTACTTCTTCCTTCAAAAGTCCTCCCCATCCTTCCTGGCAGGCTCAAATCCCACCTTTCATAACTACCTCAGCACACAAGGCTGTCTCTTTCCGAGTTTCTCTTGCTTTTGCCATCCCCCATCTCCCGCCCACCCCCTGCCCCTTGGCCTCCAGCATAAACTCCCAAGTTGTCTCTTCCATGCCTGGCCAGTCGACAAGCCTCTGGAGGGCAGGACCAACACCTCATCCTCCTGTACCTCTGTGGCACCCAGCCCTGGACCTCACACAATGGGATAATCCACTGATTTGGGGGACCCAGTGGTCCCCACAGGGCAAGCAGGGCCTATTTGTATTCAAGCTGCCTGTATCGCTACATTCACTGCCCAGCTAGTGGTTTGGTATTGATTTAGAGGGCAGGGACGGTATCTGTCTTCCTAGAAGCAAGTTTACCAAGTTCCAAGTGGCTGGATGTAAGGGTCCGTGATGAGAGTTGAGAGCTGGAGGTTTCTTCTACAGCCCCGTTAATTAACTTTCCCAAAGCCCCCTAAGTGCTCTTGTGACTCTCTTTCAAGCCTAGGAGCCCACGCTCATTTATCAGAAAGGACTGTCCAGCTTTCACCTTCCTCCTGCCCTGTGTAGCTTCAGCCTGGCTGTCAGCACCCAGCACAACCCTCTACCCATGTGGCAGAGGAGAATAAGGCTAGATATCCAGAAGGCTTGGCTTCATCCCAAGGGAGAAGGATCACAGGACAGGACTCGGTCAACATATCCTCCACGAGATCTCACAGCCTTGGTCCAGGTGGAATAATTAAGTGTAGGAACCTCCCTGGGGTCTTTTTCCCAGAGATTTAGGAGACCTAGTCTCACATTTAAGCACAGGAGAAAGCTGTCTTCCAGGCCACAGGCTTAAGATGAGAACCTCCCAGACAGTACCTCTCTCGGGGGAAGGGGAATTGGTCAGGGCTCCATGCAACCGGTTCCGAGGCTCGGAGGAGCTAAAGTCAACCATTCTTTCCTTCCCGAGGCCCTTCAACGACCTCCAAGAGAGCACGAAACAAACCCAAAGTCCTTCCCCCTGAACCACATTGGCCTCCCTCCCAAGTTTTCCACAGGGCTGTGCCCTGATATGGCAGGGACAGTTGGGCCCGCAGTCTAACTGCAGGCAGGGGACACAGCCTAGACTGATGTGCACGAGACCATCGGGCCAGTGTAGTCAGCAGGGTCCTCAGAGTGGCCCTTGCAATTACGTGCCTGCCTCAGGGCTGGGGTAAGCCCTGGCCCATCCTCTCATTCTATAGTTCCCCCACATCAAATGCTGCAGCTGAACCACCCCACCCCCAGTGAGTGCACCTCCCTCCCTTCCACATTAGCTTGTGCTCCTTGGGAAAGAATTTCAAATAATGGCCAGATTTCAGATTATGGCCAACCAGACTACATCTGAAAAGGCTGAGAGTTTTTCTAGGGAAAAAAATACACAGACTTGAGGTTGATGGAGACTCAGATATGTCACTTGCCTGCTGGCTCTACGGGGGAGAGCTCAGCAAAGGAACACTGGCCTCTGCCAGCACTTCTGCCTGGGAGAAAGCTGCCCCTCTAGCTCTTGCCCAGAAGCCAGATGATTCAGTTCCCCCCTGTATGTCCCTGGCACCTTTTTAGCAGCTGCCCTAGAGCTGAAGCTCAGAGCAAGTGGGTCGATGTCAAAAAGTTCCATTTGTAAGTATCATCACTGATCTTGTCAGAAAAATCTGATTGTCCAGCTCAGTGCCTCCCTCTCCTCTGGCTGCAGGGACAACACAAAGTGATGTACCCATGTGGTCCCCTGGCTGGGGCAGGAAGGAAGACGCTCCTGGGCCTCCAAGCAGCACCTGTAGGGAGAACCCAACATCAGAGAGCAACAGTGGGATTCTCAGAGTGGCCTCTGCATAGCCCAGGCCAAGACAGTGGATCCCAAGTTCTGGAAGCCACACAAATTCATCAGTGGATCAGAAAAGACAGAAAGCCACACCCATAGGCTACAAGATAAGCCTCACCTCAACCAGAGGCCACCAGGAGCCAGCAGAGAATAAACGTGGGGACAAGCTGACCCCCAGCCTCACTGTGATACAATGGGGCTCCCCCTTTGCCTAGACACCACCCAGAGAGAAAGAGAAAGGGTCCTGATAAACACCACTTCCAAAGTAGGTTAATGAAGGAAGACAAGCTACCCAGTTAAATTTAAATTTCAGATAAACAATGATTTCCTTTTATTATTCTTAAAAAGATACACAAACTTACAAATATACTCATTCTGAGCCAGATAGAGTTCCAGGAGTTCCGGCCAAGATGGAGGCATAGGTAGACACACTGTGCCTCTTCGCGCAACCAAAAGAAGGACGACAACAACAAATTTTAAAACAAAAAACAACCAGAACTGACAGAAAATCGAACCGTATGGAAGTCCGACAACCAAGGAACTAAAGAGGCTTTCATCCAGACTGGTAGGAGGAGCGGAGAGGACTCGTGCAGCGGGGCGGTGGCTGACGGATTGGGGAAAGGTGCAGCTGGCCGAGAGAGGTGTCGGCTGCAGACCGGGCGTCCCACTCCCTCATGAGGATAAACCGGAGGAACAACTGGGGAGCAAGACAGACCCCGCAACCCAGAGTTTTAGCTCGGGGTAAAAAAAGCCTCAAAGCCTCTGATTGAAAACTCCTGTGGGGGTTGAGGCGGCAGAAGCAGCGGGAGAAACTCCCAGCCTCACAGGAGAGCTCATTGGTGAGACCCACAGGGTCCTAGAACGTACACAAGCCCACCCACCCGGGAACCAGCACCAGAATCAGCACCAGAGGGCCCAGTTGGACTGTGGGTAGTGTGGAAAGTCACTGAAGGCCGGCAGAGGGCGGAGCAACTGCCACTGTTCCCTCTCGGTCCCCTCCCCCACAAACAGCGTCACAATGCAGTGACATAGCTGCTCCGCCCTGGTGAACACCTAAGGCTCCACCCCTTACTACATAACAGGCGCACCAAGACAAAAAAAAAAAAAAAAAAATGGCCCAAATGAAAGAACAGATCAAAGCTCCAGAAAAAATACAACTAAGTGACCAAGAGATAGCCAACCTGTCAGATGCACAGTTCAAAACACTGGTAATCAGGATGCTCACAGACTTGGTTGAATTTGGTCACAAATTAGATGAACAAATGAAGGATACAATAAGGGAAATTAAGGAAAATGTACAGGGAACCAACAGGGATGGGAAGAAAAACGGGGCTCAAATCAACGGTGTGGACCAGAAGAAAGAAGGAAACATTAAAGTACAACACAATGAAGAAACAAGAATTCAAAAAAATGAGGAGAGGCTTAGGAACCTCCAGGATGTCTTTAAACGTTCCAGTATCCGAATCATAGGGGTGCCAGAAGGAGAAGAGAAAGGCCAAGAAATTGAAAACTCATTTAAACAAATAATGAAGGAGAACTTCCCCAATCTGGCAAAGGAAATAGACTTCCAGGGAGTCCAGGAAGCTCAGAGAGTCCCAAAGAAGTTGGACCCAAGGAGGAACACACCAAGGCACAACATAATTACGTTACCCAAGATGAAAGATAAAGAGAGAATCTTAAAAGCAGCAAGAGAAAAGGAGAGAGTTACCTACAAAGGAGTGCCCATCAGACTGTCAGCTGATTTCTCAAAAGAAACCTTACAGGCAAGAAGGGGCTGGCAAGAAGTATTCCAAGTCATGAAAGGCAAGGACCTACATCCAAGATGACTCTATCCAGCAAAGCTATCATTTAGAATGGAAGGGCAGATAAAGTGCTTCCCAGATAAGCTCAAGTTCAAGGAGTTCATCATCACCAAGCCCTTATTATATGAAATGTTAAAGGGACTTATCTAAGAAAAAGAAGATAAAAAATAGGAACAGTAAAATGACAACAAACCCAAAGTTATTAACAACTGAACCTAAAACAAAAACAAACAACTAGAACAGGAACAGAATCACAGAAATGGAGATCACATGGAGGGTTATCATCAGGAAAGTGGGTGGGGAGAGAGAGGGAAAAAGGTACAGGGAATAAGAAGCATAAATGGTAGACAGAAGATAGACAGGAGGAGGTTAATAATAGTATAGGAAATGTAGAAGCCAAAGTACATATATATATGACCCATGGACATGAACTAAAGAGGAGGAATGTGAGTGGGAAGGAATGTGCAGGGTGGAGGGGAATAAAGGGGGGAAACGGGACAACTGTAATAGCATAATCAATAAAATATATTAAAAAAAAAGAAAGCAAAGTAGCAACTTGTTCCAACCCCCTTAGACCTTTGCCCATTTTCAGTCATGTGAGTATAACTAGGTAAAAGTGTTGAAAAAGAGCAGGGCCTCACTAGGCCTGGAAAAGCCAAGATAGAATGGTTTGACTGAAAATAAATAAAATGTCTTCTTTCCCAACTCCCCCCCACTGTGCTATGCCTCAGGTTTCCAAGGGCATAAATTTCCAAGTCCCCAGCAAATAGGGTGGAACAAAACCCAGCTTACATTCCTGATCTCCCAGGCCAGTGTCCCTACCAGGACCTCCACTGGCATGGCTCTGGTCCCAGCCACAGCACTGAGCCTCTTTAGACCTGTGTTTAGAGAAACTTTTAGCTAGAAATGCATATTCATCACCCTCCCAACTGGGGCAAGCTATAGCTGGCTTGCTGTTGGGCCCTAAATCAGGGCCAAATTATCCTTTCAGGGAAATGTATGCCTTGGAGAGAAGAAAAATCACTTAGTATGTGACATCTCTGTCCATACCAGGGACAAGGTGACCTGCAACTGAACCCACAGCCAATATGTCAAGACATTCCTCCCACTAGGACCAAATGACACTCCATGCATGCCTGTCCCAGCTCTCTACTGCTGAGCTTGTGGACATCTGTCTTCAGCAGGACCCTCTAGGGGCCAAGTTCCCACCGCAGTCCCAAACGCAAGTAGCCTTGGCTATGGAGAAGGTAGTTTGACTCCCACACAGACCTCTCTCCAAGGAGCAAGGAGAAGAAAGACACAAATACAAATGAACAGTGGGAACAAACACAATACGTCTGCTTGTAAGGAATCAAAGAAAGCTTCAGGGAGGAGATGGCATAAAGGTTGACTTTGAAGGAGGAAAAGGATGCTGTAGGCAGAAATTTGAAGGAAGAGGTAAGTATAAGTTGAGCTTCCTGTGGGACATTTCCAGGTGGGTTATGGAATGCCAAAGAGTCTTGTAAGGCCACAGCACTCCCAGGGCATATGAAGTTGGGCAGAGAAAGATGAGGCTGAGAACATGTGATCTAATCCATTAGAGAGAGGAGAGGAAGCCAGGCACTCAAGTAGTTCCTGACATTTAGCATTTAAATTTTTAAAAATTAAATGAAAATAAAGGGCACTATAAAATGCTAATGGCTGCTTTGGTACTGTCAGTACAATGGGGAGCCAGTAATAATGTGAGCCTCAGGAGGTTGAGTCAAATGGGAAACAGACAATAAATAAGGAAACAATATGATTGCAGAGAATAATAACACTATAAAGCCAAACAGGGTGATGAGACAAGAGTGATAGAGGAGAAGGGGGTTATTTTTGAAGGGGGCCTCTGTGAGGGCCCCTTCAGAGCCCTGAAGACAAGGAGCCAGCCATGGCAAGGTCCAGAGGAAGAGAGATCAAGGCACAGGGAGAGCAAATACCAGGCCATCAGGACAGGAAGAAGCTTAGTGGGCATGTGCAAGGGATTAAACAGAGACTGAAAGGCCTGGGTGGAGAGAAGCAGGAGGATAGAAAGACTGAATGGGGTCAGAGACGTAGGCAGGGGCCATAACAGAGAGAACCTAGAGAACACAGTCATGAGTTTAGACTTGATTGCAAGAATAATAGGAAACCAACCACTGTGAGGCTTTAAGCAGGGGAGTGATGCGACAGGATTTTCATTTTTTAAAAACCCTGGTGGCTGGGTGGAGAGGATTACAGAAAGGCAAGTGTAAAAGCAAGGACATTAGTCTGGAGGTGATTGCAGCCATCAAGAAGCGAGCTGGTCATGGTCTGGACCAGTATGGTGTCAATGGATGTGGGAGAGGTACACAAATTCTCATTGTCCTTTGAAAATTAAGCATAGAGTGTTTCCTGGCTGAGTGGATATGATGGTGAAGGAAAGAGAGGAGGAGTCCAGGATGACTTCACAGGTTTTGGCCTGAACAACTGGAAAGGTGGACATGCCAATATTGAGGAAGATGGGAGGGAACTAGTTAGGGAGAAAAGCAACAGGTAAGTTATGGCAGTGTTAATTTTGAAATACCAGGGTGGTGTCAGGAAGGCATTTGAATATTTACCATTACCTGTGTACTACCTTCATGTGCCATTGGAAAAATTATTTTCTTTAAATCAGAGTTAAATCAGATCACTTTTTTTTTTGCTCCATGCTAAGCAATAATATTCCTAACATCAAGAGTTTTGTGGGCTACTAGTATATTTTCTGAATACACATTAAAATAATGATAACCATAGTTCCTAGGTCCCATTGTGGTTCGATCCTGACGTTTCCTTCATCACCAGTCTCCAGCAGAGACTGGGCACCTGGCATACCCAAATTTGAACTGAGCCATTGGTTTTGACACCCGAAAATCTGAGGGTATTTAAGGGATAACAGTAGGGTATTTGGGGAGAGATGTCTGGTCCTACAGTTCAGTGAGGCCCTGGGACAGCCACCTAACTGCCTTAGTGGGCCCTACTCAGCCCTCCCTTCATGGTCAGGGGAGATGGGGTTCACAGAGCAGAGGCCAGCACCCTTTCTTTAGGTGCATGCGCCCTCTGGTGGCTGAGTGTTCTGTCTCTGTGGACTGGGGGCTCCTGAGTTAGTTTCCAGGCTACACAGAAGAGAAGGGCCCTCTGCCTTGGCCTCCCCTGGAAAAGAAAGGGGAAAAGGTCAGACTACCTTTTAGATCGATACTGAGAGACAGATTGATGCTGCTGAAGTGGGGACTCAGACTGGGCTGAGGTAGGGGCAGCAGTCTGCAAGACAGGCAGGGGCCACCAGGGCTTAGACACAAAAGGGAGGGAAAGTGGTGGATGAGAGCAGGGGCTTTTGTTTTCTGTAGAAGCTTATCAGTGCAGAGAAGAGGAAATTGATAGCCATATATAAATAGGACAATTTACCTTAGCTGGATTTTTTCGAAGGAAAATTTTAAAACAACACTTCAATTTAAATATTTTTAAATTAAGAGCAGGGAACATCAGACTGTGCTGAATAAATACAACACATAATAGAAAGTGTACTTCAGTTCTTATATTACAGCCAGTTAAGGGAGAGAAGCGGTGCGGGGAGCAGCTGGCGACAGACAGGAGAGAGTCACACTCGCAGAGACCAACCAGGAAGGGGGCTGGAAGATCAGCAGAAATAGACACTGTCTGACTAGGCTGACATCCAGGTGCTCAGACAAGCACCCACACCATCCACACCACACCACAGGTGTCCACGCAGGTGTACACACACACACACACACACACACACACAAATTCTCTCTCTCTCATACACACACACACAGTCTTTCTCTTACTTCATCCTTTTCTCAATGAACAAACTGTGTTTAAATGAAAAGAGAGCAATTGCTAAATAGATACTTGCAGTCCAGTATGAAAGGAGGTCTCAGAAGGCTATAGGCTATAGTGGGGCTCAAAGGAGGCACCTGTGGACTGAGTGTTAGAGGAAGAAAAGACAGAAAAAGGGGGATCCAGGCAGCATAATCAGCATAAGAAAGGTCCTGGAAGCTTAAGAGAACATAGACATTTGAAGTACCGAAAAAGGGATGAATGATTGGACCCAAGGATGTCTGAGAGAAAGAAAGCTGGGAGAGAGTGAGAGCTGAGACTGAAGTGTGCATACCAAACCATTGGGCTCCCCATGTGACCCATATGACCACCTGCTTTGCCCTGGGGGAAACCAGATTCAAGGTGCAATGTCTGCCCAATTAGACTTGGCTGGAAATCAGGCACCCTTTGGGGCTGGACTGAGGGTGATCCAGGCTCCAGGAAAAAAATACTGCAGATTTCTTGCTGAAATAAGTGAAACATTTTTCAATACAGTTATCCTGCTGCCTCTTGGTGCAGTGCCATCCTAGGGCTGCAAAACTAACATCTACTCCAAGTTCCAGCACATGGTGAAAACTGAGCTCTTTGGTGTACCTTTAGCAGTAAGCATCTGGGCAAGCAGTTGGCTGGGTCTCCAAGGACTCCACCTCCTTTTGGCTCAGCCTCTCTTGTAGTAAAGGGGTTTAGAGCCTTTTCTTCCAACCTAGCACCCAAAAGGAGACCATATACAGAACACTGTTACATCATGAATGCTGCATTCCTATTTACTACTATTCTCAGGAACCAAAGCCTAGGCATGGATAATGTTACAGATCCATAGTGAGTCATTCAAGTGATTCTACCCTTGGTTAAGATTTATTACTGTAAACTAGGGAAGCAGACAAGAAATTACATTAAATTTAAGGAAAGGCTAGAGCCCTGGCTGGGGTGCCTCAGTGGATTGAGTATCTGCCTGCAAACCAAAAGGTTGAAGTTTCAGTTCCTGTTCCATGCTCATGCCTGGGTTGTGGGCCAGGTCTCCAGTTGGGGGCATGCACGAGGCAACCACACATTGATGTTTCTCTCCCTCTCTTTCTCCTTCTCTTCCTCTCTTTCTAAAAATAAATAAGATCTTTTTTAAAAAGGCTAGAAAAATGAATTCTAATAAAAATGAATGGTGACACCAAAAACCATGCAACAAAAGTAAAAAAGATAGACTACATTAAAATTTAAAACTGTGCATGAAAGGATACAAGCAACAGAGTGAAAAGGCAATCTATAGAATAGGGAAAATTTGCAAATCATATAACTGATATGGGTTAATATCCAAAATATGTAAAGAACACTTACAACTTAACAACCACA